>LOEQ01002524.1:260990-304838 GCA_001685075.1 Bramus lutescens
CCCGACAGAAGCGACCGAAGTGAGGAGAAGTGAGAGGCTGAAGTGGTACTTCCCCTGTTTTGTTTTTGTCTGTCTGTCTGTCTGATCACAGGTCAGGGGATACAGTTCATGAAGGTGAAGGCAGGGCTGCAGGTGGCTGCATGCCTGGCTGTGGGTGCCTAGGACAGGGCTTACTCCTTACAATATAGGAAACTAGGAAGCTGAAAGAACACTGGGGAAATGGAGCCAGGCTACAGTCCTCCATGCCTGCCCAGTGACCCACCACTCCCAGCTAAGCTCTGCCTCCTAGGTTCCTCAATTCTCCCAAACAGAATCATCACTGAGGACCATGAGTTCAAACACAAGAGACTACGGGGGACATTTCACATTCAAACCACAGCAGCCTTCAAAAGCCAGGTTAAAGCGTAGAATGGCCAGGATAGTGGTTCTGTTTCCACTAATTCTTGCAGAAAGAATGATTCTTGGGGTATTTATGCATTTATATATACACATCTATATTGACCCATGACACTTTAGAGCCCAGGCATTACTTACTGAGTAGTCAGTACACACTGAAAACAGTGGGAGAAGCAGCTTCAGTTCTTAGTCTTAGCAGGACAGAGACAGTGATTCAATTCCTAATGGAAGGTCAGACCACAAGAAAGGTACGTATGCAAAGTAAGATAGACGAATGATAGAAGGAATGAATGCTGAAGTTAGGAGGATACAGACAGGAGACCAGTAGGGTTTGAAGCAAAGATCATCCATAGGATGAGGTCAGAGTTCCCAAACCTTGAGGCAGGTCTCTATGCTTCTGCACAGCCACACACCCGAGGCTTCATTTGTGATTGTCATAAAAGATAGAGGCTGATGTGCCCTGACCAATAAAAGAACACAAACAACAAGGTGGACTGGACCACATGGCTGTTCTTCACATGAGAGCAAATTCACCTAGCATCTGATTACAAAGAAGAGACCGCAGCGGATCTGGGAGACCATTACTAACAAAACAGACTCAATTTCCTTAGACAAAAAATCCCTGAAGTATATTTTAACCATAGACAAAGCACTCTTTCCAGCCTTGGAAGCTTTCTAAATAAAAAAGAACTCACTCCACTGGCTGATTAAAGCTGCTCCAACCACAACACAGGAGCACCCCTCACGCTAGGAGGAGGGATGTTGATGGTGTTCTGGCTTTCCGGAGAAACCCACTCCATTGCCATGACCCAGGAGCCTTGGGGTTTTCATGTAGTCCTCTGTCTCCTGACTAAAAGCATCATATAAGAAGAAACAATGCTGCCCCTGTCCCTTTACACCCCTTCTGCCTATCCCCCTCCATGGTATCCATAGGTCCACCATAATTTGAGGCTTGCCTGCTCACTCAGTTGTGGTCACAAAGCGTTTCCTGAAACCCGCAGCCCGAGTTGTTCTTCGGCTTCCACGAATTCTCCCAGCTGTAACTGATGCTGCTGCAGCTCTAATTTCCCAGAATTCTTCTTTCAACCAGCCTTACAGTTCTTCAGAAGCAATAACAATGCTACATCACTTCTTTTGTTTGCTTGTTTGCCTACATCATTTCTAAAAAGACTTCAATGGTAGTTGTACAGTAGGGCCCCCAGTAACAGCCTATTAAGTGAGAAATGAACATAACAGGGAATACAGCCATTCAGAATCTAGAATCAGACTGACACTTCAGGTGCCAACAAACCAAGGCTAAATATAGTTACTGATTTTTCTCATTATACCGGCCATAGAAGTGTCTGTAACAAATCTTTTTACTAAGTGCTCAACTCTTAGAGCACACATCAGAAAATTCATACTGGAGAGAAAAATGCATTTTTAAAAATAATGTGACATAATAATTATCCAGTATTATATGGTTATAAATCACAACAGTATACATAACAGAAACATGAATATCCAGGAGTGGTGGTGCACACCTTTAACCTCAGCACTCAGGAAGCAGAGGCAGACTGAGTTCTGAGTTTGAAGTCAGCCTTGTCTACAGAGCAAGCAAGTTTCAGGTAGCCAGAGCTACAAGGAGAAACCCTGTCTCGAAAAACAAACCAGATAAACAAAAAAGTAAAAAAGAAACAAAGAAATCTGTGAAAGTCTTTAAGGAAGATTAAATCTTAGGAAATATCACAAAGTTTATGTTAAAATAAAATTGCAAATGTAATTGTGAGGGGGGAAAAAGAAAAGCAATAAAGGCAGTGGGCATGGTGGCGCATGCCCTTAATCCCAGCACTCAGGAAGCAGTGGCAGGTGGGTCTCTGAGTTGGAAGACATCCTGGTCTACGGAATGAGTTCCAGGACACCCAGGGCTTCACAGAGAAACCCTGTCTCGAAAAACAAAACAAACACACATCACCAAGAAAAAAACAAACCAAACCAAACCACCAACAACAGGAAAAAAATAAAGAATGGGACTAGAGAGATGGCTCAGCAATGAAGAGCATTTTCTGTTCCTCCAGAGGATATGAGTTCAGTTCCTGGCACCCGCACACATTCGCAGCATTGGCAAGCAATTAAAAGAGGACATGCATTTCTTGTCCTTAGCGGTCACAGACTATGCACATGGACACAATCCCAATCCGCACCCCCTGCCTCAACTTTCTCAAATGCCCTTGATAACAGGAAGTCCACAGTTGGTCGGCCTGTCCAGGTATACCCACACAGTGAGCTGCTCCAACAGGCGCCCCATCCTAATGAGGAAGTACAGCACACGTACCAAGAAGGAAGTGCTTTCGAATATTTTTCAGGATGAATGGGAGGAAAGACTTAAGACGTGGGAGGTTTTAAATGACTATTCTAGGTTCAATTTTACCCCAGAAAATAGTAGCTCCTCAACAACACATGGCATTCTTTCTTTCTTCACAGGCTGAGTTACAATGCTCTTCCTACGTAGGGTGCTAATGACACTGTGGGCATCTAAGCACACTTAGCATAAAGGGTACACACTAGAGTGTCCCTTCACAGAGGCAGCAGTTGAATCACGGCGAGGATTTAAAAGTCCACGTTTAAGCTGAGTTTTGATGTACGGACTCATGTTAGAGGGCTCCTCTGTGGATGGGCCCAGGTGAGCCCATAATGAGATTTATCTTTTTGGATTAGGTCTGACCTGTAATAATCTGCTCCCGGCCCCCTACTGCTATTTCAGCACTGAGTTATGGAAATCCCTCCCTTCACTATAATCAGAACCACGCTCAGAGGGTAACGACTGTGAGATGTATGGACTCTCGGAACACAGGCACTCCTGAGACCCTGATTATAACGTCCACAGCTGAAGGCACTGTTTCACAATTGAGATTACTTCTTTCCAGATGAAAAAAAATTTCTGAACCATGGAATATAGTGCCTTTAGCTACACATACTGTAATCACACTCAGTGATTCCTGGATCCCAGGAGCGATCCAGGTTCCCGACAGAGGGTCTGGTAAGCTGATTTAGGGAATGCAAGGGAAATGGGAAGGAAGGAAGGACTAACAATGCTTATTTCACACTTGCTACATCTGCTGGCTTTGTGTAAGAATTCAGTGTGCCTAAGAGTTATATTGACTTTGCAAATGCGTATATTTAAAAGAATAATTATTCTTTGCTAAACAAGGCAGAGAAGTTCGTTTTAAGTTTTTTAAGCGCATACTAACTGCTGGTAGGAGTATATGAAACATACTGTCTTAATATATAAACAATGCCACAGAAGTTAGAAAAACCCTCACAATCTTATCTGTTTTGCCCTAATAATCCCGCTGTAAGGATCTACCCCAGGAGATGCTCTGGGGTGAACAATGGAGTGGACACATCATCATTGTTAACAGTAGTAGGAAAAGCTCAGAAATAATCTAAATAAGATTTGCTGTGATAAGCCCAAGCACTGGAATATTATGCAGCCTTTAAATTGAGTCATAACGGCTGAGGAGAAATGCTAATTCAGAGATGTATTCCACAACACTTGTTAAGCAATTTATCCAAGGGCATTCAAACTGCTCCTACATCAATATTTAATAGGCACGCTCTTGGAGTTAACTAATTAGACTTCAGATCAGGTTTTTGTTTTTGAGTCATGAGGCTAATGAAGTATTGATATAATATTAAATGATTGTAAATAAAGACTGCACCCTAAATAGATGCTGGCATCCTGTCTCCACATTGTGGATGAGCCTAAAAGGGGAAATGCACTTCTGCATACGTTTAGTGAATTTTCCCAGACTCCTCACAATACATTTTTGCAAATGTAAAAGATGAATATTCATTAAGGCTCTTAAAATATATTACAGTTTAAATAGTTTGGTTTTAATATTTATAGTACATCACAAAATATAATTTTTCCATTAAGGGAAATGGGTATGATATAAAAAGAGAATCACCAAAGAAACAGAATTTCACCACGTAACCAAAAGCTTGAAGCTGAGGCACAGCACTTGACAACGCCTTCCTTGTTTAAAGATGCCTTATGGCCTGGAAAGCTCTCTCAGGTTCTTAATTTGGTTTTGAGCACAGGTGAAAAACAAAGAAACAATAAGATAATCCAATAGCACAGACAGAAAGGCCATACCTAATGATCTGGAGAATGAGTTTGTTTTTGTTCTTTCTAATAGCGTCACCCAGCTAAGCCTAGTTCCCAGCCTCATCTTCAAGACACGTTCTCTCCAGCAGCTACAGAAACACTAGACTTCTCGAGTGGCAGGCACAGTACAAAGTTCTGCCCAAGAGTCTACTCATTAACTCCCTATGCAAACTGTATAAAGTTAGGACAGCCCTGAGCCCCATTCCACAGATGGAAACCCTGAGGCCCATAGAAATCTATGTGGAGCTAATGAAAGGGAGACTCTGGACTGGGCCTAGAACAGTATGTTCCGCACTGCCCTGCCCTCCCTCTCCTCTCACTTCCAAATGAACAATGATGGCTTAGATTTCACACACGTTCACTAGGAGCTTCCCTCTACCTTGAAGAGCAATGCCTCAGCACGCTGATGCAACACAAACTGAAACATGGTAGACTAAAAACAGTAAGTATACGAGAATCAGTTCTGGGGCACCAAAATGCACAGAAAGGGGTTTCTTTGGTGCATTCAGCACGTTCTCTGAGTTCCCATGATGAGTCCTGCACTATTCTCGGTACCAGGGACAGAGGAAAAACTACCTTTGCCTTCGTGAAAGTGGCATCCGAGTAACAGGAGGCACAGAGTGAGTCTCCCTCACGCTTGGGTCCTGCATGCACTCAACCGACTACAGGCAAAACCATGTCCGTACTGCATGTGAATACACTGTTTTCTTGGCATCACTCCTGATGCCATGCAGTGCATGTACAGAACACTTGCAATGCATTAACTCCTACAAGTGGGATGAGTTAAGGTACATGGGGGACAGTCATAGAAGCTATACAAATAAGAGGCCATCTTCAAGAAGCAGCACGAGCATCCCCAGATCCCTTCCCCCATGGACACACGACTCCAAGTAAAATAATAAATGATATAGCATATTTGAAGGTGGTGGAGTTAGAGGGTAAGATTAAGGGAGCACCTTCAGACAGATGGTCAAGGAAGACCTCTGGGATAAAGAATGTGAGTGGGGTCTTTAGATGAATACAAAAGATGAGGCAGGCAATTCAGGTCAAACACAACTGGAGAGAGATGTAGGTACCTGGTTTTCCAAGTCCCTCCTCCATCCATTACAGTAAGTACAAAACCAGTAAATGTTTCTTATGATTGGCCACATCCACCATTTCGAAACATCAGTCACTGAGGCTTACAACCATATTTTCCAACCAGGACTTAAGCAGGACCAGTGGTCCTGCTTCTGCCTTCTGGAATTGCCATCTCTCCTGCCAGAAAGCAGCATCTGCACAAATCCCCCAGCTCCTGACGACAATGACTTCTTTGATAAACTACCCATGTTGGGGGGGGTGGGACAGAAAGATGGAGACAGCAAATGGGAAAATGAGTTTTCCCCCTTCAGATTAATGTATATGAAGTATACATCTGACACCTCATCAGCTCTCCTGGCTGGGGTCCCAGCAGGCGGACACCGGCTGAGCATGTATTCTGCCAGCTACCAGGCTACTTAGGATGAATTGGCAACATGCCATTTATCTGAAATGCCCAAAGTGTCTGGGAGAGAGAATACAACTACATCTAGCATTGCCAAGGAAAACTAGACACTTCGGGCTAGAAATTAATCTCCTCCTCGAGAAGGTAGTTAGCAGAACCTTCAAATGTGCTGATGGCTTTTAAAACACTACAGGTCATACATTTGCTAAAATTCATACCCGCCAAATTACATGGCCTTCATTTATATCTCGCTAGCATGTTCCAGCTCTCAGGTAAAAGGTCCATATTGAAATGCGAGTTCTTTTGATGCGACAGAATTTTGTGACATCAAACATGGTGCCGTCACTTGGGCACAACCACTCTGAATATCTTTATCTGATTCTCCCACATCTTGACAAATATCTCTTCAACTTAGTTATTAGGGGAAAAAATCAATAAAAAATTTAAGCCACCATGACTGCATACCTACATGAAAGCAGATTAATTAACACCGCCTTGATTGTGGACATTGATAATCATGTTACAATTTTGTCATATTTTTTTAAGTGGCTGACATGCACTAATTGGTATTTGGCCTGTTACATGGATTTTAAAGATAGTCACGACTGTAAGATACACGTAGAGCAAAGCCAGAGGTTTTAGATGGATGATATCAGAGCACATAGTCATACCATCATTTTACCTTGAGGCTAGAGAAACCTGACATTTTTTTCATGAATAAGTATCTGTTACTTCATTACTATTTATTGAATGCCTCCTCCATAGAAGGCACTGTGCTAAGAGCAGGAGGGAACAGAAAATGAAGTCATCTAGTAAGTCTGTCCTCAAGAAGCTTCCAATCACATAAGGAGAGGTTTAAGCATTCAAAGGTATACCATGACTGACACTACACGGGTTGGGAAAGTGAGCTCAGAGCGCTAAGGGGATCCCAGAGATAAGGCCAGAGGCCAGGAAGGCAGGAGCAGTACTTGGGGAGGCATGTTCCACGGCACAGAGCAACCCCACCAATTCTGCTCGTTTGGAAAACGATTAAATGAAGAGAAAAAGGGAAAGCAAACGAGGCGTCTGACAGTTGTCCATTCCTACCTCCTCAGCACCATTCTCTAGTCAAGCTGTTATTCTTAATCAACAAAAATAATCTAAACCCAACCCACTCCAAACATGACAGACACGTGGGACAGGCTAAGCTTTAAGGCGGTAAGCTATGTAGTCAGACAAATGACCCTGGCAACCAAACAGATCTTAGTGTGTACCACAGAGACACACTGAGTCAAGGATCTGGGCATACCACAACAGACCCAGGAAGTCAAGATGGGGCTCTGCCTAGTAGGACACCTTGACAACCCCAAAGGAAACAGCTTGAACATATTCTGTGTCCAAATTTAGCCACAATTCAGACACCACAACTTGAAGCTTTATGAAGCTTGTGGGTGGACCAGCTAGTAATGTAAATGATTCCTTGCTAAGAATGTTCTCTGGCACATTTTAGAAGATATTCCTCTGATGTTATCTATGAACATCTCTTATCTTTGGGTCCTAGTCCCAGATACTTTAGGTTGTTTGGTATGCATGTGAGCAGCAGAAACATCAGTTGGTGTCTGGGCATGTGATCACAGCATTAGATAATCAGAGTATCTGGGGCAGAGCTGCTTTCACCAGAATGATTGATATTCCACAACAAGCATATATATAATATTACTATTCAAATGTGAGGATTGCACTGTTTCAAGTACAGTCAAAAATCATAAAATGTGAAGTATTTTTGCCTAAGAAAAGTAAATCCTTACAGAGATATAATATTTTTAATAAATTCCCCCCAAAAAACAATTCAGTTGGAAGGGGGTAGGAGGGGATGGTGAAGGAGAACAAGACTCCCCACTACCGCTTCTGTATCTTCTCTGGAGATCATTATTCCATACATTCGGATTGCTAATTTTTCTGAAAGAGTCAAAAATTTCAGAGTCAAATGGGCTTCACAAACATTGAACATGTCTGCATTCTGCAGTTGCAAATCAGGTAGACGGGATTTGAGGAATTAAGACTTGCCCAAGTTTATGCATCTCTTTAATGTCGAAGCAGGACTTGAGTCTAGACCAAAATTACATCTCCATGTGCTATATCATGTCCAAATAGCCAATATAAGTTCCCATCAGTGAATAAAATTATAAACTACCATAACATACTGATTTATATGTGTTATTTACATTATTATCAATAAGAAATACTTAAAAACCCATTATCATACCACACAACTTTACCACTGACCCAAAAATAACTTGTATAGACTTTTTGTTTTGTTGTACGGTTTCATGGTTTTGTTTTTGTTTGTTTGGGTGCAGAGGAATAAATCCAGGGTCCCACACATGCAAAGGAGGCGCTCTACCATTGAGACATAGCCCCAGACCAAGTCGGAAAGGTTTTACATGAGTAGAATAGATATGTAAGTATCCGCTAAGGAGTGGGGGGAAAGATTCAGCAGACATGGTGATTGTCACTCAAACATCAGAACAGGAGTTCAAAGCCCCAGAACCCAGCATGGCAGCTGACTGTAATCCTAACACTTGGGAGGCAGAGACGAGGTCCCTGGGCAAGCTGGTTAGCTATGAGAGCTAGAATCAGTGGGATTTCAGGTTCACCAAGAGACTCTGACTGATAAATAAAGTGGAGAGTGACCAAGAAAGAAAATGATGTCAATTTTTGGCCTTCACACGTGTGCATATACATATACACCCACTTTTGTGAAACCACAAACATGTGCCCATGTATGGGCACGCGTGCACACACACACATTTTTAAAAAGTTGTCCTGCAAGAAAACAAAAATCTCTAAGCATATTGGCTAAAAATAAAAGTTACACCGGAAAAGTAAAAAAAAAAAAATTTCAAGTCTATGCTTGCAACAGACACATAAATATGTTTTCCCTAGTAAACATGGAGAGTTTTGTTTTTTTTGTTTTTTTTTTTTTCTGTGCAGGGGATGAAATCCAGGCCTTCCCACATGCTAGGCAAGTACTCTACCACAGGGCTCCATTCCTAGCCCTCGATATTTTTAATCAACATAAAAAAGAATGATACTTCCAAGAATCGTCAACAGATGCTGAATTCAGGGGAAGTTTTTGGCAAGAAGCTGTTTGTGTAGCCTAGCCTATCTCCCCAGAGAGCTCCTACATGCGAGAGAAAGTCAGTGGTAACTACTGTAGAATAACCAGGCAGCACCTTGACAGGGTTATCCAAATTAACAGCACAGTGAGGGGCAGAGAGGCATCATGTACCTGTCAAAAACATGTCCTGAGGACACATCACCAGTTCTCAACTTGGAACAGGCACACGCAAACCAGAGTCTCGCCATGGACAAAGAGTCTTGCCATGGGAGATCAGCAGACGAGCACAGTATGAAAAAATGGCTATAAACTTTCTGATGTCAGAAAAGACGAAGCAAGGCTGCGCGAGCACACCAAATCAAAGGAGAGCAAAGAGACGGAGCACCGGAGACCAGACCTCCACAGGCCTGGTGCCACACTGCCTCTGCCGAGGGCGAAGGACACGGTTGAACCCACTGGTAAAACTGAACCAGACTGCTAAGCAGACACTGGATTGTATCAGTGAGAATACTACTCAGGTTGACAATTGCCAGCAAGGGCTGTGATGGACACACATCTTATACTCGGGTGACTCAATGCATGCCTACATAAGTATGTTTGCATACCACGTACACATGTATACATGAAAACAATGAAGCATGTTGGGCAGGCGATCTGATAAGGGACAGACTGGTCCCATCTGTGGTTTTCTTACTCTTGGACTTTTCCACAATCTTCTATTTCTTAAAATGTTTTTGTTGCTTGTTTGGAGTTTTTAAAGGCTAGAAAAATTTTTACTTTTTGGGCAGGGTAAGAGGAACAGACACAGAACTGAGTAAAAATATTCTACATTTTGAGGGGGCAGGGAGAAACTGGCATACAGAGACGAAGACATGCCCATTGCCAAAATTGTGGTCAACGCTATGTGTACGTAAGTGCAAATCCGGTTACACTTGACAGATCTCATGGAGATAATGGCCAGGGCAACTCCAACAACACAAAAGATTACTCACCAAACTGGCTGTGAGGGAAGGAGCCGACTGGCCCAGGGCCTGGCTGCGCATGCGCACAAGGTTGGACGTCTCGGCCGAGGCAGGCCATGCCTGTCCTGCCACGGGGTTTGGAAGGAGGTACCTCCCTGTTGGAGAAGAAAAGAAAGAGTAAGCAGCAGGCTCAGGGCATAGTGTGTGTGGAAATAGTGGACAATTCCAAGTCCTTTCTTCTGCATCCTTTCTGTTATGCTCAGTAGCTATGCTGATTACTAGCAACCAGAGAAAAATGTTTTTAAGTCAGGAGACACCGTGGCTGGTTGTGACCCTGCCTTCCCACTGAAACCCAAGCAAATCACGTTATATGGTGCACCTGGGGGGCTTCATTGCCCCGAGAGTCTTTTGAACACATATGTAAATACACAATGCCCTCTCTCATCGTCACAAAAATAAATGTGCTGTGTAGGTGATGCTGTCTGAAGTCAATCTAATATGGAAAGCAAACCAAAAAGAATCTAGGAGGGGCTGTAAAGTGGAGGTAGTGACCAACAAAAGAAGAGGTGGAGTTCTCTCAAGGTGAAATGGGCTGCTGGCCCTTTCCTCAGCTTCTCCCGGTGAAGTATAGGTGGCTGTCCAACCATGTCCATAGGATACATAATGGTATCCACTTGCATAAATCAGGACATCAGTGTCAGTCTAAGTTCACTGTGCAATTTCCATCAACCTTCTACTCTAACAAACACACGCAGGCATACACATGCACTCAAACACACACACACACATTATATATATATATACACACACACAGGCACATACACACACACGCACATATATATATATACACACAGGCACATACACACACATACACATCTGCACACACATACATACACACACATACACACACACACACACACTTTTAGAAGTCAGCCAGCTGACAGATCCACACTGTAGTTTCTCAGGACACAGGCTAGCATGCTATCAACAAAGGACTTTGACTTCTTTGAGTGAATGAAGTTAGAACGCCCATGACTGTTAACACAGGAACAAGGCTTAATAAATGCCGTGTTGGATTTTACCTGCTTTGCTCACTCCTAGTACCGTGACTGTTACTGAATGGTGCAAAGAGGGAGTGCCATTCCCTTGCCAGAAACACGGGAGAATAAACAGAGAGACTCTCATGTGGAGATTCCAGTGGGCTCTGCAGGGCACAGAGCTGCTCACTCTGTGGCAGAAGGGACACAGGCTCCCTCCCTCAAGCATGCACCTGCCAGGCATATCTGACTAGTTAAAAACGACTGTGACATAGTACATAGTCCATCACCATGGTGCATGCTGGTCCCCGGTACCACAGAAGCTAAGCTCTATGGGTATCATCCATCAACCATCAGGTTAAAAGATCTAATGATTTATTTAACTAAAGCACTTTCAGAATTTCAAAGTATTTTAATTATGGAAGAGAAAATGGCTTCTTGTTTTGCAAAGCAGCTCATTTACTCATTGCACAGTGTAAGTACGGAACTAAGGGTGAACTAAACTTGTTGCCATCATCTTGCGCTGGATGGAAAGGATGCTGGGAGGCAATTTAGTCACCCTCTCTGAACACTGGCTTCTCTATCTCTAAAACAGACCTGCTAGAATCAACCACCGAGAGTTACCGAGGGGTTCTGAGTGAAGTACTTAGTACATATTGACCACTTGGCTATAGCATTAAGTAGTATAATAGAAAAAGATATTTTCAGGTTCGGTTTTCCTTCTTATCACTCAAAACCAGGAAATGTACATATGTGGGAACAAAAATCACCTGGATCACAGCAGAAAAAGTCACTCTGGACATGCCTGTGTCTTTCTTTTACACTTTCTTTCTATGAAATAGATTTTCTTGAATGCATGGGATCACACTGACTTTTGTCAGTTGCTCCCCATCAGCTCCACACACACACACACACACAAAATGTGACTGTTTTCCTTCTTTCAAGATAGGGTTTCTATGTAGCTTTGGAGCCTGTCCTGAAACTCACTCTGTAGACCAGGCTGGCCTCGAATGCAGAGATCTGCTTGCTTCTGCCTCCCAAGTGCTGGGATTAATGGTGTGCACCACCACTGCCCAGCTAAACCATGACTTTTTAAAGTACTTACTGATTTTTGTGCGTGAGTACAGGTACATGCGGCCATGGCATGTCCATGGTAGTCAGGGGACAACCACTCTAGGGTCATTCTCGCCTCCCACCTCTATATGGGTTCTGCAAAAGCACTTTATCCATAGAGCTGACCAGAATATGACTTCTCTCAATCAATCATACAACTAGAAGATGAAGGTCGCCAGTGACAACTCACACGTCATTAATTGCCTCTATGCATCTGATTCGTTTTGTGGAGGAATGTTACATTTAAAGTCAGAAGCATGGAATTTTTCTCCTGCCTTATCTAGAAACATGAGCTAGAATCTCGACTAAGACAGGCTTTAGGACCTACCACCGTAGGTGGTGGACATCATTGAGAAATGAGAGGAAAGCCACAGGCTCTATTTAGGAAAACAGCATTCACACAGTGTGAAAGACACAGTTCTTTACAACACAGACATAACTCTGAAAGCTATACCCTTTTCAAACCATACCAGCTCGCTGAGCGATCTGAATGACAGGCCTGGGGAAGGACATTCATAAGTCTTTTCCTGTACCTTACGTCATCATTTCCTTCAAGTTTGGAGAGAGGGGCTACTGAAGCCAAAAAGTACTAGACAGCAAGGTAATGTGGCGTAGGGAATCCTTACTGGGCCATTCTCTGAAGATATGCCTTCTTTTAAATCCAAGAATATAAACACTTAGAAAACCTGATTGAGATTTTAGCTCACTTAAAAAAAATCTACAAATTAGTTTTCTATGTAGTAGAAAGGAATTATTAGTGTGTTGCAGAGATCCCAGATATAGGAAACAAGAATTATTCAGTTGTGTTCCTACACTTCCTGGGAAGGGGATGGCCCTTGGTACACGTTCAATAGCTGCAGACTGATGGGATACAACCTAACTGTAACAGCCAAGTAACATCTGACCTGGTCGAAGCAGGAAGCATATCAGTGAGCAGAACACCTTCAATCCAGCAAGGCTTTGGTGCACATCACACTCTGCAACATTCCAACAGCCTTGTGGGAAGAGACTGTCAATGTAGATGAGTTCTGTAACTAGGCAAGGGCTCACAGCCAAGGAAGCAAGCTGCCAAAACCATTGTGCTAGCCCCTGGGCCCCAATTCTAAAGCAAGGAAATAGTTATCACATATGCTTAGGTGGAAATATGTTATAAATTGAGAGAATGAGTTCTACTCATAAGAAAAGTGTGTGTGTGTGTGTGTGTGTGTGTGTGTGTGTGTAAGTGTGCATCATCTGGAAAAATAGGAACAAAATTATCCAAGCAAAAAGGCTTGTAATCAGAGAAACTCGGCTTCAAATCCAGTTCTAACTAGTCATGTGTTGTCAAATTGTTGAACTTCACACATCACAAAGCCTGGTCCTCCTCCTCCACCACAGCAGTGATAAAATACCCTCTGTTGGCTGTGTTCTTAACCAGGTCACTTAATACAGAAGGCACAGTATTGAGTAACATTAAAATAAGTAAAATTTTTTTCATGGAAATAACAAAATCAACATTCTCTCTGTAGGAGGAAATGGTTGCCTTGGAAGCCTAGCAACATCGAGTTTGGTCCTCAGAACCTATATAAAGGTGGGAGGAGAGAACCTATTCCACAGAGTTATTTTCTGACTTCCACAAGTATGTTGTGGCGTGTGTGTGTGTGCGCGCACACTCAACAATAACAATAATAGTTTTAAGAAGAATGTATAATTTGAAACTGATCTGCCGGGCAGCGCATTTTGCTAGTTCAACTTGAAAGTCTAAATAGTGAAGTAAGTGTTTGACTTGGGGCTGAAAATATTCCCATCCACATGATCCTGGAAAGAGCCCCAAGAGTTGCGGCTACAGTGACTGGGCAGTGTATGGGGTTGTACTGAATGATCCTGCGCCTGTACATAAAATTTTATAACTTTGCTTTGGTTGTTTTATCAAAAATGTGTTCCCCATTATAGCCCAGCAAACTGTCCCAAACACATTCCTTCTAACCATCCAACTGACATTTCCTAAGTGACAGTGGTACTGGTAATGGTTACAGATGTCTAGAGTCAGGAAGAGGTGATGGGGAATCAGAGCAAAGGGGAACCACGAGGAGCCTCCTCATCAGAGCCAACAGCTCCTGGCTAACCCTCTGTGCAGGATGCTAATCTGTGAAGATCCCAGATCATTACGCTGAGGCAAAGCCGGACTGGACAGAAGCCACAAACAGCAGAAGGAATGCCAAGAAGGGGCCAAAGCCAGGGTCCTTTTTTCACATGTGCTGATCTTCCCTTTGAGAATCTGCCTCTTGTTAAAGCTCCTAGGAGTTTTTGAAAATATGGAGAAGCCCCTGGTAATAAGACCTGAAAAGGTGCTACCTTGCCTTTTGCTGACAACACTATTAAAGCTAATTCCACACCTTATTTACTGCTTTCATACACAGATTCTACCTCATTATGAAGAACAAAGGTATGCCTGTAATTTTTTGCTATCTCAACAGGGCCCAACCCAGAAGACAACACTTAGATTTAATAACTACTCAGCCACTTTCTGTGCACGGATCTTAGACTCTCTTTAAACCTAACAGGATGTAAAGGCCACTGGCAGCCATGGTAAATAATAACTACTTTGGCTGCGGGTGACACTAAGGTCAGACTTCTGAGTCTCATGGCTGAATCCCAAAACTGATTCGTTTATTTATTCCACAACCTTCTCCAAGCCTCACGCTCCTCATTTGTAAAGTGGAGGAAAACCAACAGGCTTATTGTAAATCTAAAGCAGAAAATACATTACAGAGTTCAAGACTTAATCAAATCAGCTTTACATACAATGAATACAATACAGATTATAGTGAACAAGAAAATCAAGTTATGATACTAGGAAAATTAATTAGTAAGTACATAGGCACGTACAGAATGAAATGTTTATAAGTCATGGACTAGGTTAGAGCGCAGATGTCACTATTCTTGCATAGATCTTATCCTAACGAATCATACAATTGCTACAAATTAGACGGTCTGTTAATACAGCACATGGGATACATCCTTCCTGCCTGGACCCCTCTTAGTGTTAATAGGGAAGAGGGAGTAACAGATGGGTCTAAGACGATCATTAGAAAGTACTAACACAGTGCTGTAGCTAGGAGCGATCACATCAAACTTCATATAAATTTACTTTCTGATGACTATCAAGGGCTTCTAAAAAGTGTGTTGCTGTTACATTCATGCATCATTTGCTGCCTACGATTTAAGAAAATCAGCATCTGTCAACAGCATTGTTCAGCTGCACAGGGTGGAAATGAATGGATAATACCACTTTCAATGTGTCATATGAGAGGTGAGCTTGCCTAGCAATCTGGCTGCTTATTTTAATAACAAATGGACCTTGTTGTCACAACTGGAACCGTGATTAGCACCAGGCTCTTGGAAAACCTGTTTCTAGAACCCCACAGTGTGCACTGAAGCTCTCCTCCCTCATCCTCTACTAACAGAACTAGGGACGTGGAGGCATGAACCAGAGGCCCATTTTTAAAGCTGGGACCAGCTGACCCCGATCGCTACCAGAACATGACGGGTCTCAAGCACTGAGGTCTAGCTACATCGTTTGGACTACTGTAGTTGTATTGGCCATGCGGACTCGCTCCGCTTAAGCGAGAGAGCCAGAGCCCTGCCCTCATCTAAGATTCACACTAAAGTAAACATTACTGAGCGGAGATACCTGGTTCTAGGTAAGTTGTGTATCAAAGACTCTTGGAAGGGGCTTTTCTTTGTTTCTACCCTAAATTCCAAGACAATGGAGAGGCAGCAACTTTTTAGATGCATGCTTTCAGACATGAGATACGTATGTGTTTTCAAATCACCCCACAGGTGGGACTATCCCTCAGAAACAGGAAAACACCAATTCAGCAATAATTTTAACAGAATGGCCATATAAAGAATTAAATATAGCCTCGAGAGATCTCCTTTATCATCAGGGAATCATGGTACATGACTAGATTTGAGAGTTTCCATTAAAAATGTTCCATACCACCTGGAGGGCCTCATAGATCTAGTCATCAGTCTACAGCCTTACATTTGGGGTTATTTCTTTAGGATTATAACCAGGATATAAAAGGGAAAAGAAGGCTGAACAACTACATTTTAAAAAGTACTGCTTAAGTCTGGCTTCTAGTACTCTGTTTCTCTCTCTCTAAGGCACCTACCAAGGTAGCCAATGCCTTGCTCTTGGTGGTTTTGAGGAGGCAGAGGGACCATCTTAGGGGTATAATGAGAATGGAGGTACCATTACAGAGGCTAAGGGACATGAATAAAGATGAAAGCTAAGATTGTATTGGTCACGAGCAGGCAAACAGGGCCATGTTCTCTGGGGAGAAGGTTCTCTCAGGCAGTACCTTAAGAAGTATACAGGTTTCCAGGTTTTAGACAGCAGCCTGTTGCTCCCCTTATCATCTCCTGAAGCTCTCACAGTAGCCCCTAAAATCTCACACTCACCACCACACTGGAAGAAGCTACAGTCTGACCACTCAGCCCCTCACACTGCCTAATAAAATGGCCCTTGCTTCACCTCTACTTAGGTACATACACAGAGGGTGTGAACATCATTGTTTGCACATCTGCACACCCGTCTCCCCAGCGCCACTATGCACAAGAGCTAAAAGGAGGAAGCCACATATCCATTGATAGGTGAGCATAGTTTATCAAAGCAGTAGAATATTAATCTATAAAAGGAATGGAATTCTGACGCTGGTCAGTGGTTCTCAACCTTCCTAATGCAGCAACCCTCTAATACAGTTCTTCATGCTTTGGTGGCCCCCAAACATAAAACTACTTTCATTGCTACTTCTTAACTGTAATTTTGCTACTGTTATGACTCACAATGTCAATTATCTGTGCTTTCCAATGGTCTTAGGTGACCCCTGTGTTGTGGGAACTTCTTCAGCCAATAGTCTTTAAGCTACCAGCCCACACCGGGTGTGGTCTCATGTACTCTTAGTGCAGATGAAAACTGTGTGCAGCCCTTTTTTCTGCTGGATTCGGTTCCAGTTCCCAGCACATGCAGAGGACTGAGGATCGCTACCCTTACTATGAGTTTATCCCCAAATAAATAAACTTTTGCTATACTCCATTCCAGGCTACTGCAGAACTCTTTGGCACTACTACAAACTGGTGCCCATGTGGCCTGAACCACGCCATTGCCTGGGCCTGTGTGTGGCCTCCTCCCACCCCATGTAGCTGAGCTACCCTCTGGTGCAACTGCTCATGGCTTGGCTTGGTTGACAGTGCAACTTAGGACCCCTGTAAAAGGGCTCTTTGGCCACCCCCAAAGGGGTTGCAACTCATAGGTTGAGAATCACTGACATAAATGAACCATGAAGATATAATGCTAAATTAAATAAGTTAGTCAGATGTTGTATGATTCCCTTCCCACAAAGTACCCGTAATAGTCAATTCACTAAGACAGTATAACTATGGCTTCTGAGTTTGGGGGAGGGGAGAGAAGTCCCTGCTTAATGCATACAGAGTTTCAGTGCGGAATGATGGGATTGCTCCAGACGGATAGTGGCAGTGGTTGTACAACGATATAAATGTATAAATGTATTTAATGTGATGAAATTATGCACTTAAATGTTTAAAATGGTGAAATGCATTATGTATCTTTCACTACACATTAAAAAAAAGTCTCCCTGGCTTAGCTAAAATCCCCACATCTTTGATAGTAAAAAAAAAAAACCACAATGAGATACTCAGATTTTGTTAAAGCAGATAGCTACATAATCCACATCACCTCCTCCTATTGCAAATTATACTTAATAGCTCACACCCTTCCTGCCATAAGCATGGAGTGAACCTTTTAAGTGCTCTCCAAACTTCAGAAATAGAAAGATTCAAGCCCACGCTAAGTCACTGGCTGGATCTGGGCAGAATCGATGACTCGGCAGCCACTGCCCTGGGTATCTTCCATCATTACCCAGGGATTCCTCTTCCACGCCCCATTGCTCACTCCTAAACATTTGCTCCCTTGTCGTCATGACTCTCATCCCCACAGCAGTAACAGCCACCCCTTTATCCATCTTCAGCAGTGCCACAGCAACACAGGGACATGGCTCCCTCCATCTTCCTGCTCACATAGCTGACTGCCTTCCAATTTCTTGTCCTCCCTGCAAAGGAATGGCTAGAAAGCATCAACAATTCTGTTAAATCACTCTTCTTAATGGCATAAGTAAATACAACTTGAGAAACCAGCAGACAATTGACCAGAGTGCTAAATTTCACTTATTTATATATTGAGCTGCTTTTCAATCTTTTTAAAAATTGTGCAGTGTTTTGTTTTGTCTTGTTGACAGGAGAGACGTCCAGAGCACAGCCTTGACCCGCAGTTCTTGATATCACTGCCCACTCGCCGGCAATCTCCAGCTGCCACAGAAATTGGAAACTGGATACAAGAGCACATACATTTTCAGATGATGGTGTTACAGCTGACTTGGGCCTAATAGGGCACAAAGGTCTTCCCTTCACTGGCCATGTGACTCGGATTCACCAAAAATACTTCCTTTTCCTTTCTGGAATACCAACAACAGCACACTGTATTTAACACAGTCATAGACAACACTAATAAATAAAAGACTTAAAAACCAGATTAAGAGAAATACTTTGAAAGAAGCTTAGAGTACAGGGGCAGGGGGCGCTGGGGGCGCAGTGGTGGGGAGGGGATTAGAGGCCAGCAATTAACAATTTCACATACCTAGAGAGACTGGGTAGATGGCAAAGTTTTGGAGAGGAGTCAAAGCCCAGGACCATCCTGGCAGAGTGCTAGGAACTATGGAAAAGCAGCAGAACATATAGACCTACAACATAGAAACGAAAGCCTCTGGATAACCATGAGGCTCTGGAGGCTGGTCTGAAGCTGCCCCTACCACTGCCAATCACAGCTTCAGCGTTAAATCAAAACCAACTTCTGGCACAGGTACTACGGTGAGGCACTTCAAAGACACAGCAGTTCTGCACACTCAGTCTAACACAGCCAGCCTGGTGCTCGTGCTATTTAAGGACAAAGGGGCAAAACGTCACCACGGTGCCTTTTTAAAGGGAACAACTCAAAACGGTACTTACACAGAAACTTACTTGGCCTTCCGTTTGTTTTTCCTTAACTTGTACTTAAAGCAGTGTTTCTTATCTACCATGATTACCCCTCAATCTAATCCTAGGATCAAATAAATTAATGCATGCATGTAGCAGGGCATGGTAGGCTACGCTCCTAAGATTCACCTCCATCACTGCCCTTGGCTGGGGTAACACCCAGCAAATTCTCCCACTCTATAAAATCACCCAACCGTGGCCACCAACTCCCCAACTCTACCTACAACAAAGGGAGTCTCCCCTTAGGCAGTGCTGTTTGGATTAAAATTCTTATTTTTTTAAAAACAACTATTGGTTTGGCTCCAAGCTCTGCTTGCACAGATCAAAGGCAAAGGGGCAACTGGAAATGGGTTTGTAAAGCCATGTTAAATAGAGCCCTCTCTAATGAGGACACTTTAGCAGGCCACAGACACTGGGCAGCGCTGCCTGGGAGGACTGGGTGAGTGAGGGCATGGAGGAGGTGGGTGGCAGTGCTGGTAGCAGCTAAGTGACGCTGGGCAGAGGTCAGAGTTAACGCCTGCAATCTGGCCTCCCTCCATTCGGGTATTGAAATGTAATTCAGGAGAATGAATTGCTAGACATGCCTAAGCCTCCTGGGAAATGACAGATATTGATGAATGCTGCTGGCAAGATATATGGAAGGAAAAGGCAAATAAATAGAACATTTTTTTTTCCTCAGAGTCATTTTGTGGATGTCCGGAGCAGCTGTTAAAGCACTTGGCAGCTCATTTCTTCCTTCCTCCTCCCTTTCCATGTCTGCTTCCGTCTCCCCTGTCTGAAATCTCCCTGAGGACCGGCACCTGCCCCCCACCCCAAGAAGAGTATTAAACAGCCAGGAATCATCTCTTCCGTACCCACCCTGCCTGTTCTTAGCCTAGTGACTGGTGTCCCTGCTACAATTTCCTTCCATTTGAATGTGTTCATTGGCTCTGTCAAATCCCAGGAATGTGTCCAGTTTCTTAACTCCTGAAGTCAGCCTGCTGACTCCAGTCCCACCCCATTTGGCCCCAGTGAAGAGCTTCACAGGCTAAATTTAAACCCCTAACCCTGCGGTAGCTGTTTGACCTAGTCCAGGCTTTCTGACACTTAAAACTTCCATTTTCTGCAATTGCTGGTCATTTCAGACAGTGATGGCAAGAACTATCTGGAGATGTAAATAGATAAACCATCACTCCATATGGCAAACCGAAAGCCCACAGAAAACCATAACCTGATGTCCTCTCCGCTCTCCCGACGAAGTAACTATTCTCCGCAAGGATTCCGCCTGTGTCATGCACAGAATGGAATAAGCCCACCCCAGAACTGGGCACTTTGGGATCACTGATTCTCATTTCAGTCGGACTCAGGAGTGCAGCTGGGCAAGCAGGAGGCATGTGCTTGCATCCTGGCTCCCCATTCACTAGCTAGGGAGCCCTTGATTTTTCTTGTATCTAGTCATGATGAAAGCAGGCAACATACACAAAACGCATAATACTCGGTGAACACACAACCTATGCTCAGGAGCCATTCAGGGCCCCTCTGGACTCCTCGCCCTTCTGGGCACCATCGACCTTTAAACCAGAGATACTGTTTAGTCTCTCCCATGACACTGTGTCCTATATGTGGGCACACAAGTAGAATGATATTTAGTTCTAGGTACCAGATGCTCTGCCACCTTGCCAAATCCATGCCCTCTAAGACTGCAGCCCACATCACACTGAGTACAACACCACAGCCCGTACCTAGAACCCACCGGACTTTTGGAGAATGGCACTCACACTTCCGCTCCTCTCTGTCTCGTTAATGTTTCTCTCCAGGTCTCTCATTGTTTCACAGGTCCACATCGTCTGGAATATTAGAATCTGGTTCCCTTCCTCGTTTCATGACGGCAACAACAAAAACCCTCAAAGGCCTTAAACTTAATATGGAAGGCACCGTGCCACTTTTCTGGCTTTGATTTTTATCTTTTAAGAAGTTACATGCGAGAGCCCACCACCTCCACTATATACCGTAGATTTCAGAGGGAGCTGCCTACTCTCAATAGACTAGAAAATGACTTGTGCTTACTACCTTGCTTTTCAAAGAAGGTATGAAGCCTACTCAATAACACTCCTCTCCGTGACCAGATGCTTTGATTGATGTCACCAAATGTCACCCACAGCCCTGTGATGCTAAACACTGCTGACAGCTGCCCTACATCCCAACAGCTATTATAAAAGCCAAGGAGAAATTGGGGACCAGGAGCCTTACAAGATAAATAAAAAGAACAAAATCAGTCTTAGAGGGGATAAAATAAACTCCACAACACCAAATATACAGAAATTTCCAGGCAGGTCCAAATTCCTTAACAGGCTTCCTATTTAAAGGAAAATTCTATACACAGTTTTTCTTTTTTCCACATAACCTTGTGTATTTCCTTGGAACAGATAACAATTCCATGCTGGGCCTACTCTAAACAGATTTCAAGTTCTTTCATCTCAATAATGATGCCTGAATATGACCCATAAAGGCCATTATGTTTTTGTCTTAAGAACTGCTTGTTAACGTTGATTAATGGATTAAGCAAGAAATCTAGAGTGATCTTTATTGGTTTATTATTTTATGGTTATAAGGCAAACATTGTTTCAGAATACCACACGGATCTCCTCTCTCACACCAACGGCAAATATTTCAGTGTCCCTATGTCTGTTGTGAGAGGTCCCTGTCAGAGCTGTAGAAACTGTTCTCCAAAGCTAATGATTGTCAACCCCACCTGATTCAAAACAACAGGATCAGGGCGGCCAGACAAACATTGTTATCCAAGCCGCAATCCTGTCTTGAATTACATCTTCACAAATCCCTAAGTTCTTCAGAAGCACATCATAAGAATGCCCTTACATTTAAGGAAAGAAAACTCACAGCCAAGATTAGCATCATGATTATCTCAGCACTGTCTGAAAACGAGCAGCAGGCGTGGGGCAGGAATTCAGCCTTTCCATTTCTGGTCTATTACTTAGCGACTGACTACTAATGTCACCTCACACGACATGAAGCAGCTGTGAACTGCCTCGTATTGTACAGTAACAGTACCGCCAGGCTCCTTAATATTCTCTCTCTTTTTTTTTTCCTTTCCTTTTCTTTTTTTTTTTTAAAGAGAGAATTCAGCCATGTTTATAGGGAAATCAGTGGGCTGAGATAGGGTAAGTTTGACATTTGGCCATTCCTATCAACTTCCGAATGGTCATCTCTCACGTTTGAAAGTCCAATTATCTCCTGCTAGCCATCCCTTTAAATGCATTTATTCTTCAGTTATTCGAATCCACAGAGAGCCCTGTAAGTGCTGAATTGCATTGTAATAGGGCATGTGCACACCAACTTTCACACTTAGAAGTCTATCATATATCAGATCTGCCTGGAGTCCGTCCGTCATCTGTCATTCATGAAGATGGTCCTGATTCCCACGTAATAAAGAGGCTGGTGGAGAAAACAAAACATGCCAAGGACATGCCTTCAGCCCACTGTCATTCACGGCAAACAAAGACCTACGGGAAACCATGTCTGACAATGGCTAAATACAGAATCAGTCCAATGTTTAATGAAAAGATAACCAAATTTAAATACAAATACAGAAAGCCTAAGGAAATCTGAATTCAGATACATCCTAATTATTGCATTGAATGCACATATACTAAAACAGCATTTCTTTAAGATGTAACTGAGTACCTGCAGGTTACCTAGCAGCTCTATTACTGAAACTGAGTCCTTGAAATATGTGAGGGCTTTGCTTGGAGGATACAAGGAGAAGTCCTCAAGGAACTTATAAACAAGTGAAAGGAATGATAGGTACTCCAGCAATGAAGTCAAGAAGTAATTTATCCATCAAGACGGGGACAATACAAGAAGATGGCACTGGGAGAGCAAGAGAAAAGTGGCAAAATCAGCAAAAGCAATAGAAAGCTGTTTGGAAGAGGATTTTGTTTGGTTAGTGCTGCCCAGATCCAAGCCCAGATCGTGCACATGAGCATCAAGACTGATCTACACTGACCACTGAGCACACCCCAGTCCCGGAATAGAAAGTGAATCCAGGAAACGTCAGTTCATTTCCCCTTTATACACCAAGGGGTAGAGAAGCAACACTTACCACTCCGAGCACACGCATAGCTTATTACTCTTATTAAAAAAAAAAAAAAGCTATTTCTGTATACCAGTATAGTCAAAAACAAGCAAAGGAGAACCAAACCAAACCAACCCCCGTTCGCTAGGATTCCTAGCAACCAGAGCACAGAGAGGAGCACGGTGGGTTCCCTAGCTCTCATTATTTAATAAGAAAGTTCAAATTAATCAGACCATTCTAAGCCTTTTCCTTAACCTGACTTCAGGGAAATGCTTTAGATACTTTAATAAAAGGGGCTTCCATCCTTCAGAGTAACTTAGAGCAAAAGTGGAGGCACTCCTTCCCTTAAAGGCTAAACACAAACCTAGTGTTAATGGAGTCTTTGTATAAATGCATGCAACACATCAACATCCATGCTTACCATTTACACAGGGCTTGCCTTAGCAACCAGGGAAGCTGTCTGCCCTTACACGGAATCCTTCTCAAAGTTGTACTAAAAATTTACACGGGCTGTGATTTCTTACTCAGAACCTAAACTAGGTGATTTGTAAAAACAAAATAATTCTTTCTCGTAATTTCAGAGGAAGTCCATGAAAGGATAGCTGGTGTGTAGTCTGATAAGGGCCTACTTGTTACGTTTCCCCTGGCACAAGGCAGGTCAATTAACAACTCACTTACAAAGGCCTTAACCCCATCAGCCAGACAATTGTCCCCAAGACAGTAGCACTCCTAAAGACCTACCTCCTGCTGCTATCACATGGGCCACTCTGGAGTTTTGGGTGAAAACATTCCAACTAAGTAAGACTTCCTGTGTGTTCCTATCAGGAACAAGCAACCAGATATTTAAACACTACTGTTCCCTCTTCTTCCTGTGAAGAATGAGCAGAAAGCAAGGAGGGGCCTTACCCCTCCCCTCCACCTTCCCTTCAGACTCAAGTCTGAGACAGGTACCTGAGATGGAACCAACAGAGAACAGAGATTATCTGTCTAGGCGGTCACAGGAAAATAAATGTAGCCCTGGCAATATGCACTGATTAAGTCCCTGCATGACAATGGAACGTGACAATGACAAATGCAGGCCACCACCGCCAGCATCCTTAACACATCAGAAACACTAATTTTCAGACATCTTTAAACTTTCCCACCAGTGGTGTTTGTACCTCTTTGCCTTCTCTTTTTCCTGGGGAGCTAACTGTGAGCTGACATCATTTCCATGAAGTCAAAATAACGTGGACATCCCCAAGGGCTTTGACTGGATAATGAAAACAAGTTGAGAGAGAGAGAGAGAGAGAGAGAGAGAGAGAGAGCGCGAGCGCCTGGCAAGCTCAATGTCGGGGCAAGGGACAGGACTCCTACCAGCATGTTCCACTAGAGGAGATGGCAGGGGTCTCTCCACAGCCGTGAGGGGACAGGGGAGGGGAGATAGAGGTCTGGAGTGCAAGGAAAATTAAGACATGCTGTTCCAAGCAAAGGGTTTCCTTACTCCCTCTCTCCAGGGGAGATGAAATTTACTGCTTACACAAAAGGAGACTGAGAAAATAAGGCACGTGTGCTTGCATCCCACAAGAAACTTGCTCAAGCTTGAAGCCCAGTGTAATATTCTTAAGCAGCGGGAGCCTTAAGAGATAAGTTTAATAACAGTCAGGTATCATGGAAGCCAACTCTCTCCAGACTGGGATATTTACCCAGATGAAGCAGGTTTTACAACTCGAATTGTTTTTACATTCATTTATTTTGTGTGTTAGCGTCCATGTATGCATATGAACACACGACATGGCACACATGTGGAAGCGAGAGGACAACTGATGGGGATGGGTTCTCTTCTTCCACATGTGGAATATGGGGATGAAACTTGGGGGAGGGGGGTCAGGCCTAGTGAGAAACGCCTTCACATGCTCAGCCATCTCGCCAGCCCCAGGTGTCACACTCTAAACCATAATATTATCAACTTAATTTTCCCAACCCCCCCTTCCCCATTTTATACTGTCAGCTCTAAAGGAGCTACAAAGTTGTGGTTCTAATAGGGTTCTAATACGATGTCACTGGCTTCCTTTCCAAAGATGAAAGTGTCTAATTTATGAAGGGTCAAAAAACAGGCTCTGCCACCACAGCTGGAGCACAGTCAATTTCTTCGGCATGGAGACCTTGTAGACACTAAGAAACAGAAAAGAAAATGGAAGCAAACTTGTGAATGTGAGTCCCTGGCTCTGTCCATCCTTCCTGCTACCATCACTCAGCAAGAGAGAAAGAACCCAGATGGAAAATATCAAAAGAGCACCTCGAGGATTTCTCTGCCCCTTTTAAATACACCAAACTTCATAATATTAACATTTCAGAGACTGCTGATGTTCAACTCATCCCGGCTACTATTCACTGCCAAACACCACCCCAAAACCCATGTTCCAGAAATGTTATTTTTATGAAAATATGGGAGATGCAAGACAATGGACAGTAAACAACAAAAGGAGCATAATCATGCTTCTACAAAAAATATCAATGCCTTAAGTCAAGCAGAATGGTACGCACTTTTGCACCTGTGATTCCAGCCAGTTCAAGGCCAGCGTATGCTACACTAAGACCATGCCTCATAAAAACAGCTTTCTAAAGTGCTAAACCGCAATTGGTGTCTTATACTAAAAGAAACTTCAAGAGGAAACAACTTGAATTTTTGATAAATGGATTGAGCAGATTGCTAAATCCTTGAGAAGAATCGAAGTCCATCACGTGTAGGACCACCTAAAACACGAGCAACACCTAGAACACAAGAAATACCTAGGAGGCGAAAAATACCTAGTACAAAAGTAATTAGCAAGAGGGTGTAATGAGGGAGCCTCAAGCACTCTAGATTTAACATTCTACAGATTTTTAGCTACTTTATGTTAGATTTATTAGCCTATCTGGTATAGACAGGCCCTTTTAGAAATACTTAGATGCACACCATTGCTGTAGGACAATGGTTTGTACCCTGTCAATTGTATTTTAATAAAACACTGATTGGCCAGTAGCCAGGCAGGAAGTATAGGCAGGACAACCAGACAGGAAGTAGAGGCGGTGCAATGAGAACAGGAGAATTTGGGAAAGAAGGAAGTCCCATTCTGCAGTTGTGACCCAGCCACAGAGCAAGCAAGATGTGACTGCCTTGCTGAAAAAGGTACCAAGCCACTTGGCTAACACAGACAAAAATAATGGGCTAATATAAGTTGTAAGAGTAAATAAGAAGCCTGAGCAAATGGGCCAATCAGTTTATAACTAATGTAGACCTCTGTGAGATTTCTTTGGGACTTAACGACTACGGGAACTGGGCAGGACAGAAACCCCTCAGTCGACACACCATCTTCAAAAATCACGCCAGAACAAACTTTAAACCACTAGTAGATACTCTCGTTTGGTGGCCTTCAACTGGATATATTGGATATGGGCCAAGAGAGCAAACTTGTACATAAACATGTGTGAGCTGCCCCAGAAAGTTAGTTCTCTCCCAGTGGAACTTCAATGCCACACTAACCACAATCTGGGGCCCAATCTAACCATTTCCTCTATGAAGAACACTTCAAAGACCTACTGAGCAACCAGACTTTCTGTGCAAAACATCATCTGAATCAGCACTCAGGACTACGTCATAAGTTTTAAGTTTTTCAAGCTTTATCAGGTACAGAATTGTAAAATGATTTCTGAGGGGGCCAAATTGGTCTTTGGAGCTCCTTCACATATCAAAGGAGATAGCTCTGGCTTTTATTTATCCTAGGGAAATGCAAGCAGTACTTCAAGTCCTCATCAGCTTCTTCTCTAAATGAATCCTCCCAGTCCATCACTCCTGACCTCTCACCTCCTACATCACTGGTGCAACAGAGCTGAAGGAGAGATGTACGCTTCTGTGAGAACCACGTCACTTGTTTGGGAGCACGGTGCAGCCACTTGGCAGCTCAGGGCTGGGAACTGGGGTGTGGGCAAGCAAGTTAGAAAGGCAATGACTCCCCAATAGTCCATCTGCAAAGGCGATGAACGGTAGCAGAAGGCTCTGTGTCAGTGTTGCTGGGAGGCAGCATCTGCCAGAAGAGCCAGCTGACAGCTGTGTGTCCCATTAAGTCGAGGTCTCAGGAGATTGTCCCCGACAAGGAAAAACTGCAGACACTTCCACAAATGCATCAAAACATTTGCCCTCAATGGTAAATGCCTGGATGGCATAGGAAACACCCAGGACAGAAAGTGGCTGTGAAGACTATGAATGGTTCCAATGGCTTCTTAAAACTGAGTGCTCTTGCCAAGATGAAGATGCCAATACAGTCACCTCTAAGTTACCCAGTGATTTCCCAGTCTGAGCACAGACATCCTCTAGCTTCCCAATCTCTTGCTGATGGACCACACAACTTTGTACGCGGTGTGAGCAGCACACCAACTCAGAAGAATTCTTGCCCTTGGTCATGTACCTTCAGCAGAGTTAAATACTGACAAACAGAAGAGCAGTTGGAAACCGATGCATTAAGTCAGCCAAACTGTTGATGTGAGTCATGTGTAGATCTGGCTTTGCCATCTCTACCACAATCACCACTAGCCAAAAAGGAAAGAATCCAAGTTGAGAGTATCCAAAGAGCACCACAAAGATTTCTCTGCCCCTTGATGTTTCAAAATATACCAAAAACTACAAAATAATCACCCAAAATAATTTCAAGGACTGCTTATGAGCAACTCAGCTCATCAACTACCCATTGCCAAACAATGCCCAAGTCCCACATTCCAGGCTACTTTCCAAGATTCCACCATCGTTGGCTCAATCACTGCAGAATGCCACCACTGATGCTAAAATTTCTTCCCATTTCTACACAGCTCAGGTCTGCCTTTCCTACCATGCTCCTGAATAACTCTTGGCCAGGGCTATTAGCTGCCTTCAGTGGGACTAATGCTCCCAAGAGACTCATCTCCCTAGAGTCTGCATCTTGTCAAACACAAAGTCAGGATTCACTTCCCATCATGCCTTAGACTGCAAGAGGGTTCTCAATGCTCCTAAGAAATCCTAAATTCAGAATTCCTTTCTATTTCCTACCAACAATTTCATAGTCTTCTCTCCCCAACTCCCAGAGAACCCTTCCAACATCCTCCCAAGTCTCAATACAATGAACTTCAAAACTTATTAAATTGCCTTGATTATTTTTTTAAAAAATAGTACACTCATTAAAACCAGCGATAAGGAAATGGACATTAAAAATTAAACTTCTTGACAACCCACAGTCCCATCTCTCTGTCCAGGCAGGTATGGCATATCATATGCCAGAGTCTAGCTCAGTCCTGTGGGTTATGACTCTCCTGGGGTCAAACGAACCTTTCAAAGGTCTCTCATATCAGAGAGCCTGTATATCAGATATTTATATTATGACTCATAATGATAGCAAAATTGCAGTTATAAAGTAGCAAGGAAATAATTTTAACCCTGGGGGTCACTACAACAGGAGGAACTGTATTAAAAGGTAGCAGCACTAGGAAGGTTGAGAACCACTGCTCTAGTTGGATGATTCCACCTGATCTTCCCACTCACATACCCTTTCCGATTTCCAGGTCTATGTGAGTCCCACAAGCAGTTCCTTGGCTTCCTATAGGTGTGCCTGCTTGCATGGGCCCAAACATAAATAACTTACAGGCCTCTCAGGTCCCTAACCTTTCCACCCACCCAAGTACTGCATATCTTGCACCGGGGTCTAATTGTAGAAAACCACCCAATCCTTCCTTCCCTCCAGATCTATGCTCAAACTCAAGGATAGTACCAAAACACATATGTTGCATGCTAGCCCATCTCCTGAGTCTACCAGACTTCATTCTACCTAACTCATGTCAAACTTTCAGGCTGAACATGGCCAAATATCTGTGTTCTAATAACCTGCTGTTATTACATCAGACATGGAACTAACAAAAGTCCACAATTCCAGATATCATCACAAAAATACAAACAATATGAAAGATCAAGGCTTTATTCTCTTGAAATCCACCAGTCCTACAGAAATGCTTGTCAATGTGCATCACCTAGAAAACCCGTCAAAACACATAATTTAAAAATTATAAACTTCGTCAAAGAATTCAAGTTTAGTGAACACATGCACACACACCCAGCTCAATGGACTTAAAGAGAATAAACTTAGAGAATAAAAGCCTGAGTGATGTTCAAGGAAACAAATAATAAAGTGACAAAAACAATCCAGGATTTAAAGACAGAATTTAATAAAGAGTTAGAAACACTGACAATAATTCTAGATGGCACTGAAAAACTCAATAACTCAACTAGAAAACTCAAGGGAAAATTTTACAAGTAGAATGAATCAAGCATAAGACAGAATATCAGAACTCAAAGATAAAACAGAGGAACTAGATGAAAAAAAAGCAAAAAACATGAAAAATTTAAAAACATAGGAAAATAATATACAAGAAATGTGGACACCATGAGAAGATCAAACTTCAAATTATAGGGACAGATGAAGGAGAAGAATCCCAGGCCAATGGCATAAACCAAATCTTCAACAAGATCATAGAAAAAGTCACTAAACTAAGGAAAGACACACCTATACAGATACAAGATGCACACAGAACACCAAATAAAGAAAGCACACACACACACAAACAAAAGCTTCCAACAACACAGTTAAAAGTATACAGAACAAGCAAAGATTATGAAAGCTACAAGAGAAAAAATACAGGTCCCATAAAAAGAAAAACCCCATCAGAATCAAAACTGATTTCTTAATGGACACTTTGAAAGCCAGCTTGGAGCAATGTAGCAAAGTCCCGAAAGACCATGAATGCCACCCTAGATTAATGTACTCAGGAAAACTGTCTGCCACAGTTGAAGGAGAAAAGAAAAATTTTGCATGATATGCACACTAAAAAAAATTTATATACAGCAAATCAAACTTTAACAAAATACAGGAAGGGATACTTTGGGCTGACAAGAGGAATGAACATGGCCAAGAGACAATAGAAAGTAACGACGCTATAGTTACTGAAATACAAAGTACCACCGACAACAAAAACAACAAAACAATACAATGATTGCAATCCGCACAGACCTTTCAAGAACAGCTATAAGTATTAATGGCCTCAATTCCCCAATCAAATGACACAGATTTCCTGAATGGATCAAGAAACAGAATCCAGTTTCTGCTGTCAACAAGAAACTCAGCTTTGAAGATAGCGCTACCTTCGATGGACAAAAGTACTCTAGACAAATGGGATGAGGAAGCAAGCAATGTTGTTATCCTGTATCTGACAGACTTCAAACTACAACTAATCAGAAAAGATTTAAAAGGACACTTCATTCTAAAGAAAGGAAATTTTAACCGAGAATGTATTATGATCCTAAACATATGTGTTTCAATCCCTGATGTACTCAATTTCATAAAAAGTGTACTACTGATATTACAGATACAGACTAACTATCCATTAGTAATAAGTGATTTGCATACCCTACTTTCTTCATCTGGACAAAAAATAAGCAGAGGAACATCAGAAGTAAATGGCATCATACATAAAATGGACTCAACAGTTATCTACAACATGTTCCACACAAACACCAAAGAATACACACATCCTACTCAGCATCCCATTGAAGCTTCTCTAAAATAGACAATATTATATTCTGGAACACAAAAGGAACCTTAACAAAATCAGAAAGATAGAAATAACTCCATGTATCCTTGATGACCACAATGCAATAAAATTTAAAATAGTCAGCAAATGAATCTCTAGTAAGTACAGAAACTCACAGAGATTAAACAACTCATTACTGAATGACGAATGGGTCAAGGAAGAAGCCAAGAGAAAAATGTCATCCTCTGCACTTCCCACCAGGCTCCTGTCTCTTACGTCATACCATCCCAGTTCACACCTTTCACAGTACAAGTTCTAAAAGAGCTATGGATATTATTATTTACCCAAGTATTTGCTTTCTCTAATTCTTTGTTTCCTCTTCACCTACATCCCCCTAGCATACGCCTGTACTCCACTGCTCTCCCCAAGGTCACCCAGTAACTACACTGTTAATTCCAGTGACCTTTTCTTGTTTTCCTCTTTATTTGCTTACATGACATGGTCTGATATGATTTCCTCAAAATGATGATTCATTCTCTCATTTCTGTGATTCCACAATCCTACTGGGCTTATGAGTTTAACATGTTTCATGGGTACGTCAAACCAAATCCATGCCCTATAGCCTTACTGAAATCTACTTCTCCACAAACTCTTCAACCTGGTGGGTGCTACCCTTCCTTGCCTACATGTATCTGGACTCTAAGCTATAGGATAGCAAGCCCTCATTTCCCAGAATGCACAACATCCACCTTAGGGTAACCTGTGATTAAATGATGGATCCTGATAAAAGTGTGTAGAGAGAAGCATGTCTCTGTCATCCTGGCTTTTTCCTTTCTTTCCACCTTGACCAAATGGAAATAGAGTTGCAAAAGGCTTGTAAGAGCCTATCCAGAAGGTGGAATGTGAGCATGTAAACCACCATAAGGAGAGCAATCTAGCCCAAAATATTCCCCTTCAACAGTTACAGGGTTAGAAATAAGCTGCCACAGTGCTGAGATACTGTTGGCTTAGCTTAAGACAGAGACATTGTATCCCAGTGAATAGTTACTAAATACCATGGGAGCTTTAATTTGAGTATTTTCAGATATATCAAGGAAGCTAAGGAACCCATGAAGTGACTAAAGAGAGACTCACTTACTCCAACATGATGACCTCCAAGCTAACTCTAAAAGGGAAAAACGCTTCTTGGAATTGTGTTGTTTTTCTTTCTCTCTTCAAGTAAGATGATTAAAATATTCCAGAGCTATGCTGGGAGTTTAACTTGGGGGTAGAGCATTTGCCTAGCATGCTTGAAGCACTACAAAAATAAGATATTCAGAAAGACAGACAGGTTTCATTTCTAAAGTCCAGGAAAGCAAAACTTCTCCATTTTCCCCAGTGACACAAAGCATTCTAACAAGTTTTAGAAATCCCAGTCAATACCGTCTACAAGTTAATCCGTTAATGCTATGCACACATTGCATTCCTAAACAATCTATGGGAATGTATTGATTCTGCTTTTCTTTATATTCTAAATGACCCAAACATCCTTTAGAAAACAGAAGTGACCGCCTCAGGAAAGGCAGCTTTTATTCTAGCTGCTAAGGTTTCAACACACATGACAACCAGGGAATGCAGGTATGGAGTGGGGGCAGGGACCACTCATTTGTGTATCCAGAAGGCAGCCTTCAAAGATTCTCAGGTTTGCAGCTACCTGGCTGTGAACTGTCAGGCACAATACCGTGTATCTCTGCCCAGACTAAAGGGTCTGTATAATGATTAGAATAGCACTTTCCTTCCTCATCAGGGGGCTCCAAAGCTCAGTCACTGTTTACTCACTGCTTCTGTTTATTTAGCAAGCAGCAGGCCATGAAGACGGAAAACATCAGCTTAAAAAAAAATCAGAATATGATGGGCATAGTAAGCTGAGTCTATTGTTTAAATGTCGGCCCTGAAAGAAAAAAATAAAATCAGCAACCAAGGTATGTTTGCTTTCCCCCTTATAACCTAATACTCTGGTAATTCAGATCTTTAGTTTGGGAAGAAGAATTTCACAATTTCAAACATGGATGTCATTAATTCAAAACATGGTACAACTACAGGCCTTCTGATTTATCCTTTGTGAGGCTTTGTCTTTTCTAAATTATCTACATTGAACACACATTTTTATAATTCAGAAATAGATACTTTTATCATAAAGAATTGCTTTAAAAGACAGGAGCTAATTATGGTGGACTGAGTCCTTAATCCTAATTGTCTTAGCTTTACATTATATGTCCTTGCCTAACAACCAGAGTGGAGTGTGCACCCACAACTTGACTCATTCCGACCAACAGAAAACTAACAGCATAAGGCTTACAAATGTTTGAAAAGAGTTTTCACAGACCAACTTCACCTCTCATGCTTCTGACTCTATTACTTGTGTAGCTGCTGATCTGAGAGACAGCGGACCAAGAGCAGATCGGACTCCAGGAGAATACTGTAATCATGCCTACTAGTACTAAAATAGGGTTCCATATTCCAGAATCCCCTCAGCCCTGTAGCAAGAAACTCCGAGTTGTCTCCCAATGAGCATTCTGAGAGTGTACGGCATTAATACTGCTGACATAGATCACTGAATGATGCAAATGAACAGTAACAAAAACAAAAACATTGGGGGGAAATTTCCCTGTGGATTGAATTGCAGGGTATAAAAAAAGACCAGCGCACCCTTCACACACCTGTATAAGAAGGGAGCCCACTTAATCATCAAGCCAGTTTGGAGAAGAATTCTTTAGCACAGTAGTTTCCTTCCCCCTTACCAAATATTCAATTGTTTAATTTTAATTATAGGAAATCTTATGAAGCATGTAATAGTTTGAGAACATTCAGCAACAGGATTTCACATTAAATATTATGACCCTCTTTCACTGTTCAAATTTATTTTTTACAACATGATTTTCAATGTTTACAATTGTTTGCCACTCTGTATACATGCTATATCATGTTTAGTCAACATCTTCTTGGCAGATATTTAGATGACATGCAATTTTAATTATTATAAATAGTACTGCTCCAAACATCAGTAGTGCTAATTTTCCACACATATTCATGACTGCTTGCTTGCAATGAATTCCCAGAAATAGAACTGTTGGGCTAACGAATGTATGAAAATAAAGTTTTTTAATATGCATTAATTGCTCAGATTTAATTTACTTTAATTAAAGGACTGGGAGCCCTACAGATTGAGTTACAGTCCCAGATTCCAAGTAAGCAAAGATTTCCCTATCTAAAATTCATTCTAATTAATCCTGCTGGAATTTAAAGTTTATTTAAAAGCTGCTGGGTACCTGCTATGCTAAAGAGCTTCAGGGTGGCTGTGTGCATGCCTGGGCATAATCCCTGGCTCTCTTGTTCATAAGCACCACGCCTGTGCCTCAGTGTCCCTAGCTCTAAAATAGAGCTGAGTGCTTCCCTGTCTCGTGGGTTAGATAAGTCAATAAATGTAATTCACTGAAAGTATCTCTGCCCTATAAAAAGAGTATTTTAATATTCAGTATCATTATGGATAAATAAATGACGAGATTACAAATTTCCTTCTGAAAAGCTGTAAGTTTAGTGAATTTTTTTTCAGTTATAAGTAGGCAGTAATGTTTTCAAACCGTAAGCTAAGCCTTCAGAAAGTATTTTAGTTTAATTAGGTTCTGGCAAGAAAGAGTCCAGGCTGTCCTCGAACTTGCTATGCCCATAAGGGACCCTGAACTCTTGGTCCTCCTGTCTCCACCTCCCACCTGGCAGCTCACTGTTGTAAGTATAATACTACCAAACCAAAGATCCTGGAGTTGAACCAAATTTAAGTGATGGGAAAGTGGTTGGTCTTTGAAGTAAGATACTAGGTTCTGGAGGCAAAATCAGCTTTCTCATTGTAAACTGAGCAACAGGGTAGGGTCCAACGTGAGGTCACATGATTATGTTGCCTAAAACTAGAAGACAGTTTGTTTTTGAGAATCAAAAACAATGCTTTCTTCCCTGAACCCCAATACCCTCTACTTGTGCAGGCAGGACACCACACAGATCTACTCCTTTAATCTCACATCCTATAACAAATCCTGCAACCACAGCACTGAGGAGGCCGAGGAAGAAGGGTTTCATGAATTTAAGGCTAGTTTGGGCTATACATTATGTCCCAGGTCAGCTACAGGGTGAGGCTTTGCCTCAAAACACAGAAAAAGATTTTAAAAAGCAAAACTCGAATCAATGAGATCATCAAGCTGACCTTAGCGAGTTTACCTTCTTGCACCAACTCCAAAGCCCTAGTTCAGTTATTTACAGCTGCCCATTGCTAGGCTACTTGCTTCAAACATGTTTCCTTAATAAACCCTTACCTAAGCTTTACCGGTGCTTTCTCCCACCCCCAATATCCCAACTTTCAAGGACCTATTTTCCAAAATAGGCTTCTGTTCAATGGTTGTTTAAGGATCTTCTAAGGATAACTAAATTTTTTTTAATGATCTCACCTAAGATTTAAGGTCCCAGAATATCTGTATAGCATCCAAACTGTATGAGGAAAGACTTGATAGAGCTGCTAAGAATAAGAAACAGGAACCTGGTGCAATTATCCATTCTCAGAAAGCTAAAGGCCAAATTCCATGCTCTAAGTTGTACTGCTGCAAGATTTTGAATCGTTTCAAAGCTTTTAATAAACTACTTGGGAAAAATAAAGGTGAGAATAATTACTACCCAGCTGTCAAAAGCAGTTCAATTAAAATAAACTTTTTAATTAAAATGACTAAACGGGGTGAATCTTAACCATCAGGATTTCATTTCCCTTCCCATCAGGTAAGGGTTCAACCAAGGTGAGACTGAGCCCGGATGACTTACAAAGGTGATCTGCCTCTGTGAAGGGAAAGCAAGAACGGACCTCACATACAGCAGGGAGGAATCAGCAGAAGTCTACTGAAAGCATTGGTTTTTGAGACAGGGTCTCAATACATAGGCCAGGCTGGCTTCGAACTCAGAACCTTCTTGCTTCTGCCTCCCAGGGCTTTTATGACATTCATGCACCAGCCTGCATGTAGAGTGTAGTTGTGTGTGTGTTACACGTGTCATGGATATGCTCACACATCTACATGTAAGAGGGTCAGAGGTTGACAGCAGCGACTTCTGCTTTGCTCTCCATCCTACTTTGAGATGAGGACTCTCGCTGAACCTGAAGTTCACCAATTTGTCCAGACAAGTTGTCAGCAAGCCCAGGACCGTCCTTTTTCCTTGCCCAGTGCTGGGAATAAAAGATGAATGCTTCCTCCACACGGGTGAAGTAACTCATGCTCACACAGGAGCCAACTGTGTTACAGAACAGTTATTTTTTTTTCTGTCTAGTCCGCCAACTGTTCTCTCTGCAAACCCCACTTCCCAGGCTCTCACCCTCACTCCCTCACAGACAGTAGCTTCCTTAGCTCACTTTACTGACTGAGACATCTCGTTAGCTCTGTAGCCTTTTCTTTTTCCCTTTCTCTTCTTCCCTGGGCCTGATCACCCTCCTCCCTCCATCCCAGCAGTGTGACTCTCTGGGCGAACCCCCAGCTCTCCTGACCATGTGGCAGCAGTATTTCCTTTCCTCAGAAATTCCATTACCAGGAAGTCAAAGCCCATAATTCTAAAAGAAAAAAAAACATAATTCGAAGTATTTTCCAGACCATTTATGAATCGGCAGGCAAAACTATACTATGTAGACAAAATTTCCTTCAGGGTTTAAAACTAGTGATGTTTCTTCAAAATATTTATGTTTAGAAGAAAAGATCACTAAAATGAAACAGAAAAATATCTAATCTGTAATGTGTTAAAGTTGAGTTCATCATGAAAGATTAAATGTGAGTCATTTGTAGGGTATGCTTTAACTTATCCTTACTTGGCTTTTTTTCAAACTAGAATAGAAGTTACAAATAAAAATAAAAGTATTTAATATAATTAATATATTTGTATAAGATATAAATATACATAGAGGTGATTTGTGGGGCTTCTTAGATTTGAGAAAACTTCAGTTTTAGATGGAACACTTTCATCCCCACTTTATATCTCTATTTTTATGTTCAATGGAAACATAAATATACAGACTCACAGACTACAATATTCTTTTCTTTGTTTCATTTTCATCTTTATCTCTTTCTTTCTTTTTGTGGTACTGGGTTCAAACCTATGGCCCATGAATGCTTAGGCAAATGTCTATCACTGAGCCACGCTCCAGCCCTGTATCATTTTCAATGCATGCTCATAATACAGAATGGCTAGATCAGGGTAACTGTCAAATCTGTAACCTCCAGTACACAGTGTTCCTGTTAGGAACATTATAGATCCCTCTCTACCTTCACTTTAAAAATGGAATTCTTAAAAATGGAATTGTTGCCAATCAGTGGCCAACTGTGTTACAGAACAGTTATTTTTTTTTTCTGTCTAGTCCGCCAACTGTTCTCTCTGCAAACCCCACTTCCCAGGCTCTCACCCTCACTCCCTCACAGACAGTAGCTTCCTTAGCTCACTCAGAAGCAACATGCAATATCTGCTTCTGTGCCTGACTGAAACAGTTAAATTACTTACCTGCAAGTCTGTGTTAAACACAGGGGAAGAGATCTGATAGCTATCATACAAATGAAGATATATAAGCACTCAACAGGACATGTGACATGTTCTGTGTTACCTACATGCCATAGTGCGTGCCATATGTGATTTCTAAAGATCAAAGTGTTGAATGATCCAAGACTGGCCCCAATATGGTGCTACTGGGAAACGGTGAACTGGAAGAGCTGGAGTCTGGCTGCAGGTCTTCAGGTCATCGGGGCCACTCTCTTAAAGTGGCTTATGGAAGCCAGCTCCATTATCTCTCTTTACTGATCAATCTCATTCCACTGTGTGTTTCCAATCATAATGTGTTGATTTGCAATGAAGCCCAAAGAAACCTCTTTTTATAATTCAATTATCACAGGCACTAGTTAGAGTACTAGGAAGCTAACAGAAAATACAAAAGAAAACCATAATATCACAGGACCACGGAAATGACTAAATTCCCAAAGACTGGCCAGACCACAGGCTGCTGAGGATGCACACAAATTGCTCTGCTCTCCTATTGCTGGTGGGAGTACATAGTGGTTGGATCTGGGTATCTTATCAGTTCCTTATGAATACTCACTATTGATATAATAATACATACATATTTCTAAAGGTATGCTGAGCAACGGAAAGTGGACACAGCACACAGACTGTGTGGCCTACGGAACACAAAACACTTGGGATAAATCTCATCTACATTAGCTAATCTACAGTAACCTTGGGACGTGTGTGTGTGTGTGTGTGTGTGTGTGTGTCTGTCTGTCTGTCTGTCTGTACCTATACTGGGTACAGAAACATCTTATATTTTAATCATGCTGGTAGTAACACTAAAATATAAATTCCACTAAATGCATTTGTGTATACACAAAATATGACCAGGTCATTGTATATAAACTGTATTCCATAAACATTTACTGCTCAAGTTCTTCATTTAAACCGCTTTCTGGACTAAAGGGTCTGCAGGCAGGCTTTCAGGATCCTGTAAGAGACGCACAACTCCTCGGCTGACCCACATCACCTGGACTCACCAGTGAGGGCTCCTCCCAGGCTCCCTCGCCGCAGCTGCTTCCCGTCTGCACTCAGCTGTCTCTTATACTTCAGCGATTTTCCAAGGCCACAAGCCACGTCTGGGTTGCTGCATTTCCGAAACGGCATGGGTGGCGGAGACAGTATGTGGTCGAGCTGGAGAGAGAGGGGTGGTGGCGTCATTTCCTGGGTCACTCAACACAACGGGGTCTCAGGCTCCCCTCTTCGCACCTCTTTTTCTAAACGCACTCCCATCCAACCCCGTTCTTAATTTTCCTAGTTTGGACAGTTCTAGATTTCATTCTTGTGCCTTGCTTCTGAGAGTCAGTATTGCTCCTTGCAAAAGCACAGTACCAGGGTTTGAAGGCAGGTCATAGCACAGGAGTAGGGCATTAGATTAAGTTTAATAGTTTGTGACCACAATTTTTAATGCAGCTAAATAATTATCATCAAATTCTAACAAAGGCTGGAAAAAATGGCTCAGTCAGAAAAGTGTTTACCATGAAAATATTAAGAGCCAAGTTTGTTCCCCAGAATACATGCTTTAAAAAAAAAAAGCCTGGCATTGTGGCACAAGCTTGTAATCGCAGCCCTGGATTGGTGAGATCAGTTTCTGGGCTTGCTGGCAAGCTAACCTATCCTAACTGGAGAGCTCTGGGCCAGTACCTGGAGAGTGATTCCTGAGGTTGACCTCTGGTGTCCACATACACACACAGGTGCACCCAACCCTCTCCAAACACACACACACACACACACACACACTCTCCAAACAGGAAGGTATCATTTCATGACTGAATTATACATGTATGCATGTGTATTCCAGACCCCTATATAAAACATGTACTTTTGTGGACCCCCATATGAAATATGAAACATTGCTATATAAAAACAGATAAATTTCATATATTGTTCACACACATACACACACAGGAGAGGAATTTCTAAGCACCGCAGCCCTTAATGGAAATCAATAATCCTTATATCACTCTATAGCTCTTCAAAAAAGAAAGCCTGTCACAAGAATAAGAGAAACCAAAGTCACTTTCTCTTTAGAAAGAGACAGCTTTCTAAAGAAGGATCCCCTGGGTTAAAACACTCATGTCAAGATCTGCTTCACTTTCAGGAGAACACCTTCAAGACGTTAGGAGAGCAATACCTTCTAAATGTTCACCTGCAAGGAGCAATACCTGTATGTCTTCTGAGACAGTTATTAAGGACAAAAAAAAATTCTGTGCACATACATGTGTCCTTATCACTATTAAGAGCCCCCAAAATATGTACAGAAAATTCCAGTTGTCACACAAAAGGGTCAACTTCATACAGTTGGAAAAGCAGGATAAACTTGGACAGCACAGCTAAATGCCGTTTTAAGGGAGGTTTCACCAAAATCTGTTTGGTTTTCGTGGGAAAAGATTGGCACTTGGGCATCATTATCTATCTGGTTTATTTTGAAGACTATCATAGATGTTCTTATAGGAGGAAGCATGTCAAAGGCTAAGTCATCCATTTGTCTGATTGTGTGCTATGGCACATTCAAAATCACTGCATAAAGAAAACAGTGCCTGCTGGTGGGCACCCCCTCCCACACAGTTGAGACTGAACCTTCATTGGTTCAGCACCACGAGATGTGAGCTATCCCCCAACCTCGACTGTGTTCGTCAGCAGCACGCAAAGGACTTGGAGCACTTCTATTAAGAACCATCTCCATCTCCCAGAAACTTGCTGTATTTCATTGCCAGCTGGTATTTTAGTGAGAGGACCCTGAAGAATGAGCAGTCCACCCACTCCAGGATCAAAGCCACATCAGGAGGGGAAGGGACCCCGGGGGGTACTTCTCAAAGAAACAGTCCTTTCAAAGGAGGAGCTGTAGTCATCTGAAGATGTCAGCCCAGGCTGCTGTTCATGACATTAAGTGTCCACTTAAGGGGCCTCCAAGGAAAGATTCCTGTCTAGCCTTAAACATTTTGCCCTTAAATTCTACTCCTGAGTGACTGATGCAGTGCCCCATCTGTAGTCCGAATGCAGCCACTCCATCAGACAACACAGAGGACATTGGGACCCTATTGTTCCCTATTGTTGGTACCACTGTATGTCCTTACCCATGTATCTTTTTTAAACTGCCAATTTATTATTATTATTATTATTTTGCATTGAAAATTTTTAGGAGAAAACTTGTGACTATGTATGTACAATGAATTAAATAGGAGAATGAACATCCTCTGTCTGTGTACCAGGGAAGAAATGATATCCTTTCCCCATTTGCTTTTCACTCCCTTCCCCAGTACACACAAGCTTGAGCACCCCTACCCCCTTCAGTGTCTGCTGAAGACATGGGTCTTCCCAAATCAATACTTTAGCATGCTTCTTCTAAGAACATAGATAATCTCTTAAACTCATCTCTTCTATAATCTATATATTCCTGTACAGAATCCCCAATCTTTTGAATTAAGGTCAAATGGAAAAGCCAGGAAAACTACAAAATAAGGCTCTTTTATGCAGACTTAATAGTAAGTTGCTCTTTTCCGTGGCTAGGAAAATTGCAGCCACAAGGTGGCAGTGTACCATAGACATTCAGCAACATGTTTCCAAGCCAGCTCCTACTAGTAAATGTACCAAGGAGAGGCTGCCCGCCCTCAAGCCATCGAACGCGTTCAGGTCCACTCTACTTAGCTATTTTCTCTTAATTACTAGTGGCAGCTGCATAAAACACAAATATTTATTGTTTAAAGTCCGTCGGATTCTGCTACCCGTTTTTCATTCCCTTGCAGAATTACAGTTAATTACTCTGGGGATGAGTGTTTTATCAGAAAACAAAGGGTAGAAAAGAAGTAGAAGATGGAGCGGGCGGGGAGGGGGAAGAGGTCTTTCCCAAGTAGGGATAGTGTGATCTCCTTAGATATTTTCAACAGTCACAAATGACATGGGACATCTGTGGAGGGGAGAGAAGGAAATTAAAGAGAAAGTGTGTGTGTGAGAGAGAGTGTGTGTGTGTGAGTATGTGTGTGTGCATGCGCGTGAGTGTGTGTGCACGTGTGTGAGTGTGTGTGTGAGAGTGTGTGTGAGAGAGAGACAGAGAGAGACACAGAGAGAGAGACAGAGAGAGAGAAACAAGCTCCTTTTCCCATTACAGAAATGAAGTCCATAGGCCGGGGTTTTTCATCAGAATCACAGCCTCAAGAGGAGACTACTATTTTAAACCCGAGAAAATTGAGGCAGCGAACAGTGAGGGCTGAAAATGTCTCAAAAACAGGAGAAAAACCTATAAAGAGAACAACGCTCCCAGAAACCATTTCCCTCCTCTACCAATTCACACTCCCAATAGGGCTCTCTCTAAACATATCATTTTTCCAAATTTTCTGCATCATCAGTGGCTTTAGTCTTTCTATAACAATTAATCAAAGCTTCTCAAAATGGCCCACTGCAGCCTGGCACTTCATTTTCCATTTTTTGCTGGGATCCCAACACTCACAATCCCTTAAAAAACACTTCATCACACCCTAGAGCTGATGGTACATATCAAATCTGTCACTTAGAACATTGCCATTTAACTGATCTCCATTTAATGTTTTCCAACTTTTCCATACTCCAGAGACGGCACTCTGCAAGTTTAACCAGAGGATGTCCTGAAACTCTCACTGAAGCTCATGAACACAGAAAGCATGCTTTGCTTTTCTCAGTCAAGCATTTCCGGGGTCCCTCCCTCAGCAGACTGCAGGCTGCTCCAGAGCCCAAGCCCTGTCCTGTGTCACCTAGCATGCCGCTAGCCATGAGCACCTTGTCATGGAAGTGGTCATCTGAAGATACACTTTTCCTTTATCCATCAATAGCAAATCGGGATTTCACCGGGGACTGACTTCCTCAAAAATCCTTACATTAGTTTTAACAAAGCTGTTTTCCCAGTATGTTTACAGCATACCGGGAACGGGTCCATTTGCATATCACTAAATGTATAATTCAGACAGAGGAGCAGCATGCCACCACACACCAAAGATGGACCACTGCTCTTCTTCAAAGCCTGTTCAAGGAAACACAAAAGCATCTTAGGGAACCACAGGTGCATGACCAAGAGAAACCTCGTCTGGATGTGAAGGGAAATCACAAAATGCCTGATCCTGGGACTGCTGATCATACACAATCATCTGTGTGTCCCGTAACTGTCTCCCTTGTTTACTGTCAGACAAAAGGCCGAGAAGAATAAAATCTATCATGGTTACATGTGACTTCTGTCTTCAAAGACGAATACAAGATGAACACAAGGCATGTGTGAGAGCATCTAATCTTCAGCTCCTCTGCCTTTCCCATCACTTGCACCATCTGCTGACAAGGACCATGGGTACACATCCTCCTTTGCTGAAGCCCTGCCCTCACCATGGCGCCACCTACCTACCTCTTTAGTGCACACTGCAACTGTCCACAAACACCAAGCTTCCAACTTATCTACTCTCTCCGGCTTGATCTTCAGACACTGCCCCGCCAGGCATGCCAATCCTCCCACTCACGGTCTCTCAGCATTTACAGGGATCTCATGAGGAGAAGGAGACACAGCTCAGACAGTAAAGAACAAAATTGACTCTACTACTGGGGACACACCAAGGACAAAATTCTCTCTACGGGGGACACAAAGCTTATGGACAGTACTAACTTCTCTCTCATCCCACATTCCAACAGTGTGCCTGCTAACCCATCCTTCAAAATACATCTCCAAACCAACTCACTTCATCTATCCCACTACCCACCTTGTCCCTGGTGACCTCTCTTCCAAAAACCTCCCAAAGGCTCCTCCCGCCTGCTCACTAATCTCGAGACAGTCACCAGGGACCGTTTTCAAGCATATGTCAGATTCCCCAGCTCGGTGCTGACACACTGGCCTGCTAGGACCTCCCTCCTGCTGTCCCCAGCCAATACTCTCCACTGCTCTCATCCCACACCTTGTTCTGCAGAACCGCAATGGCTCCGAACATCTTCCCATGCTTTTCTCCTTCCTGGGAGACACTCTTAGCTAGCCCAGCTGCTCCACTTTTCCAGGACTCTGTTCAAATGACAGTCTCTCTGGGAGGCTCCAGTGCTAACTAACTACGTAGATGACCATACTCCTCACTCGATTCTTTCCTTCATAGCATCTATTTCCATGCCACATATGACATCTTCTATGCTTGTTTCTTGTCCTTCTTCCTCAGCATTGGTGTGAGTAACAGGAAATTCTACGTCTGTTTCTTCTGCAGCTTTATTGATGTAGGAGGGTCATCTGTCTATGTGTTACTTTCATTGGTTAATAAAGAAACTGCCT
>LOEQ01002524.1:304925-315151 GCA_001685075.1 Bramus lutescens
AAATGAATACAATTTGTGTGTTGTTATTTCGGGTGTAAAGCTAGCCGTGTGGGAGCCGGGTAGGACAAAAAGCAGGCCCACTCCCCTTTCACTACACTTTATCCCTACAATAGCACTCATGGAAGGAAGGAAGGAATGGAGGAGGGAGGGGGAGGGAGGAAAGGAGGGAGAGAGAGAGGGAGGAAAGAAGGAAGGAGGAAGGAAGATTTTTAGTATGAATAAATGAGTTGCTAATGTCTGTTACATAGAGGTATTTTGTCAAAATATAACAATGGTAAAACAGAACACATGCCATAAAGAACACAGCAATAAAGAGCCTTTATTGCTGAAAATATAAGAAATTACATCAAATGTAATCAACGTGAAATTCTACGAGTCTCCAGTACTTTGACAAAATTGAGCTCTTCACGTATGGGAAGAGCCTTAGGTTGTAACAAATGGCATCCTTTAAAGTAATCTTTTATATATACTAAACTAGTATGCTAATTTTTGAACAGGGCTATCTCTGAAGGTGATCCCTAAATAATAAATTATGCGACCTTTTAACTGGATCCCTCCTGGTGTATTCACTCGTGTCTATTAATCCAACGTCTCCCAGCATCATCTCTCTTTCCTGTAATTCCACACGCATTCCCAAGATGTGACACACATGCATTTTAATGACACATCCAGAATGCATGTGCCCTGAGGCTGAAGTTCACAAGTTCAAAGGGATCACCAGTGTCATCTGCATTCATAATGGAGCCTGACACTGAAGTCCTTTTGGTGAGGACTGACTAGCGAAGTAAAAACTAACATGAAAATGTAGCTTAGTTATTCTGATTCTTGGTATTAAATAGTCTAAGAACCAAACATCAAAAAAATCTAAATTATGAAGCTGTATCTATCTTGCTTATAACTCTATACTTGCTCTTTCTTTTCCTTACCGCCCAATAAAGAATCCAACAGGAAACTTGGAATGACTTTACTGTGTTTTAGAATTAGATTTTACTGTTAAGGCAAAGTCTACAATCAATATTTTAAAACCTAATAGGACAGCCTTCTGTAGCTCAGACAGTCATTATAGGATTCACCTTAATTCCATAGTGGCTGGAAGATCCGACTGGAGCTGGCACTTAGGTGTCCCCTTTAAGGTATTTAACCCTTAACGTGCCATTTCTTCACCTCAGAACATTACTAACACTCACACTTACCTTCTGAGCTGGTTGTGAGGATTGACAGATTTCACACATGTAAGTACTAGACACCCAAAAGATAGAAAGTGCCCATTCGTGTGTGCTGGAGTTACTTTGTTTTACAGGTGCCTCTCCCACTGCCTCCGTGAAGTTTCTATGTGCAAATTAAACCTGCTATAACGTTACCCAGGACTCTGGTTTTTGTTTGTATAGCTGAAGTGAGAGTTCGGTTTAAATTCCTCTACAGTTATCCCAGGTCAAACGCCTCCATGCTGGAGCACGGGATGCCTGATATATGAGAAGTCACATTTTCTTGTCCTTGTGTGCTCAGGGACAGTAAGGCCACATCCCAGGTATCTCAGAGTGGTAAGGACAGAGGGATGATGCATGAGAGGGGTAAGCACATCCAAGCAATCCATAACCTAAAATACCGGTGCTCACTGTCTGGCTGCCTTCCCAGGTGCAGTTCAGTTGATCCTTCTCTTAGCTGGCTGACAAAGGCTGGTCCCTTACTCAGCTGCCCGTCTGAGCCACACCTTTCAAGGACCTTACATCTGCCCTGCACTACTCAAGAATCAATAAAAAAAAATACTTCTCATTCTTGGTACTGCCTAAAGAATATGCTGTGTCCCCTTACTGCATCCTAATATCTAAATATTGACTGGCCAGGCCACCAAGAGAGTGGCAGTCCTGATCATTCTGTATTGGGTCTGTTATTTGATTTTGTTGACAATCATTCTGATCACATCCCTCAGAAGACAGGCTATGTGTAATGATGCTGTACGCAACAGTCCTACAAATCTGGCAGCTCAGAGCCATTGTGGAAAAGGAAGGGGTGTATACCACTGGGCCCTAGTTAATTCTCAGCTCCATTTATGAGTATTTACTAAGCGGTTTTGTTGTTTTCTTGTTTGAAACAGTCTCTATTTCCAGGTAGTCTCAAGTTCAAGATCTACCTGCCTCAGCTTCCTGAGGATTAATATAGGTGTGCATAACTGTGCCCAGTTTATCAAGCAGCATTATGGCAGGCTGAGTGCTAGGCACAGGTGTAGACAAACAAACAGTAAACAGTAGACTCACCAGGGGCTGCCTTCAAGGTTAGGAGGGAAACACTACGAAGATGTTTTTGGATGTCAGCACCAGAACCAGTGTTGCTGCTGCTGGGTGGTGGGTGGGCTTTCTCCTGGGAACTATATACCCAGCCAAGCTTCTCTAGACACCTGTGGCAAAGTCCCTCACTCCTCACCAGGAAGTGGAATGTGTCCCATCTCCAATCAAAACTTTATGCAAACAGACTTCACTTTATCCTCCAAAGTAGGATTTTCAGTTTGTGGAGATTTTTGTCTTTACAAATGCCCCCTTCTCTCTCTCCCTCCCCCCTCACACACACACACACATATGCACAAACATACATAAACATCCACACACACAAGCACACACATATACAGATATACATACTCTCTCACATACATATACATTCACATACACGCTCACATATGCACATACACACAAATGCATACATAAACACACACGTACATGCTTTCTCACATACTCACATATACATTCACATACACACATACATACATACACCCAAACACACATATAAACCCACACATTCTCTCTTTCATACCCCCACACTCCCCCACACACGCCACTGTCAGTGCTTGGAGTCATTCTTGGATTTAGGATTACTGTCATGGCTGAGTCAAGAGATGCTACTAAATTTATCTATTTATCTTGCCAGGTACAGGGCAGCCCCAACAACAAAGACTTAGCGGAGCTGTATGTCAAGATGTCGCTGTTGGGTTCTCTTGCTCTATGCTTGCTTGCTTCTTGTCTGTCTTCAGTTTTAAATTATTTCCCCCACAAAGTTATGTGCTGTAGTAGGTCACCTTAAAACCTTTGAGAACAAGCTGGGTGTGGTAGTTTGAATGTAACTGTCCCTTGCAAGCACATAAAAAGTGGCACTATTAGGAGGTGTGGCCTTATTGGAGGAAATGTGTCACTGTGGGTGCGGGCTTTGAAGTTTCTATACTCAAGATACCACCCAGTGTCTCAGATACGTTGTTGCTTTCTGATAAAGACATAGCCAGCACCATGTCTGCCTGCACACCATCCTGCTCCCTGCCATGATGATAATAGACTGAACCTCTGAAACTGGGAGTCACCCAGTTAAATGTTTTCCTTTTAAGAGTTGCCATGGTCAAGGTGTCTCTTCACAGTGACAGAACACTTACTAAGACACTGGGGGATAGTGACACACGCCTGTAATCCCAGCACTCAGGTGGAGCTAGGAGAATCAGAGTGGAAGGCCAGCCACTGCGACATAGTATTTGAAGCCAGCCTATGCTACAACTTGTCTTAAAAGGACTTTTGAAAGGAAAATGAGAATGGTAGAAAAAAATAGAGTCAGCAAAACTATGTTTAGAAGGTCTGAGAAGTCAACAATTCCCCAAATACTAATTCATTCAAATGATTTTACTACTTATTGATATCACTTTCTCAATGAATGGCCAAACTGAAAAAAAAAAACAAAAAACAAAACTCTTCAACAGAATATATTTAATCTAGAAAGTGTACTTGATAGCAATATTATTTTCCATCTTTGATATCTGGTGAGGGTGGACAAAATCCAGAAATTTGAGATTCATCTGTCTCATCTTCCAAAAATACTGGGATTATAGGCATGTACCCCCATGCCTGGCTTCCATCTCTGATTTCACAATTACTTCTTGGGATCACAAACTTCAATTAGCAATATGAAATAAGTTTCAGAAACTCCCTAAAATGCATTGGTAGATCAAACTACAATGGCCTAAACAGAGCTCTGAGCAGGTTCCCTGCTTAAGCCTATGCATTATTTCCTTTCCTCACTTCTGAGTGAGATATGTAAATTAACACTTTGATAACGTTCTCTCATTTGCCTGCCAACTCAACTTCAAGGAGGTCAATTCCTTAGCCAATGAGCAGATACACATACACATCAACCACCAGCAAGAGCACATGGTCCCTGCCCAAGGAAGGGTGCTATGCAGCAGGTATTTAACTGCAACTGAGTATGACGTGTACATTAAGCCATGAGTTCAATCACTGAAAGATGTGAAAAACAGAGCTAACAGTATTTGACAGCCTCAAAACGTGGCATTTACCCATGCACTTTTCAGAATATTAATTGGTACTTAGTGTTTGGTTTAGGAACAATGACACAGGGGAAAACAAGGGAACCGTACAGCTCGACTTTGCATATATGGATCACCTGTTTTCCCATTGCTTTAATATTCCGGATGTTTCCCTGACCTTTATTTAGGAATCTAATCTATGCCTGCAGTTGTTTACTTATCTGAAGTCATTAAACTCCCTTGATACCATCCTGTCCCCAACAGCAATATAACTAAAGAGTCTGACCCTGGTTAATAAGCAGGAAGAAGAATACACTTCCCCCAGGTTATTTTCCTTCAGTATAAACAAGAATGGAAAAGTATCACATGGTCCCACAGAGCTGACATTATATGACTGCTTCCTCTTTTCTTGGCATTAGGTTTTATTAATATTCCTAACTAAATGAGGAAGGAGAGACACAAAGATTCAACATCCTCAGCTCCATAGGAGATAACCTAGTGGATCACGTCCAATATCTCCAAAGCCCCACTCATTTCAATGTTCCAATCCATCTCCCTGACGGGGGATACCATGGTAAAAACAGAAGAATCTGGGGAGTCAACTGAGAATACTCACAAGAGAAAACCTGATGCTGAAATCCTGGTGTCACCAAGTACAAATGATCCAATTAAACCATAGGTGGTGGCCTATCAGATGGCTCCCTTAGCACAGTGTTCAAGAATCACAATACATTAGCAATGTAGAACAGAAAAAAATGTATTTAATCCAATTTCCTGATATTATTGGAAACCCAAGGCCCATGAAGATACAAAGACAGTTGGTACATGAATCCAGACCAGAACCCAAATGTCTAGACCTGACCCATTGTAGTATCGGCTGGGCTTCCTTGGGTTCTTTGCCTCTTGAAGCCTCAACGTACCCAGCATGGCGTTGCTCTTATAACTAACTTAAGTGATTCCCTGTGATTTTCTAATTATCCACATTCTAGCAATCCAAAGTTGTTCTAAAAGATGACCCAAAAGCTCATTATAGATAGACAATGGCTAAGGACTAAATATATAAAACAAAAATGATAATGTTCACGAACAAAACCGCTACCACAAAACAGTAGGCACTGAGACGAATTGGGACTATGGGGCTCTAAGTACAGTTGTGGTCTGGAAGCTTATGAATTAATTCTCCTTACTGGGTTGTCAGAGCAACGCTGAATCACTCATTGCCTTTGTTCACAACTGCTCAGACAGATCACGGCCAGCAACTCGGAAGCTAGAGCAGGAAGGAACATGGAGTACCTAAAGACGTGCTCATTTTCATTATTCCTTGGGGTTTCCCCTAAATGTCTTTCTTTCTTTAGCCATCAATTGGTCTGCCAGGGCCAGGTCCTCAGGAGCTGCCAACAGGCAGGAACCAGGAATATGGCAAGGGAGAGGTCTGTACTCAGAAGCAAGAATCTAGAAATGGGACAATTTTTCAAGAACTCTCTTACTTTAATTTATGTAGATAAGTGTGCCCTGTGTGTACGTATGTGCAGGTACCCACAGAGGTCAGAAGAGGGCACTGGATCCCCTGGAGCTGGAGTGACAGGTCACCTATTGCGGGTAGAAGAACTGAATTCAGGTCCTCTTCTGGAAGAGTGGCTAATGCTCCTAAACACTGTGCCACCTCTCCAGTCTAAATGCAAGCCATTTTTAATTCCATCTAGAAAATAAAGATAACTATCTTCCTCATGGGATTCTTATGGATCGATATTAAACCGAGTGTAATACAATAAGACAATAAAATGCCGACTCTTTCCCATTCTTCCTACCCCTTCTCAGACTCATCTTTTTATTTTCATCAACTTTTCTTTCATCACATTCACAAAACTAAAAATAAAAACTGTAAGAGTTGTATTTACTTCTAATTTTGGTGTGGGGGGACAAAGATAGCACATCATGTAAAATAACACCTATGCTTTTTAAAAAAAACCTATAAATAAATATTCATTTTCTAATTTCACATTAAGAGGAAACAGACTTTTGGGGTATGTCAGCAGCAGAGTTGAAGCCTGAACTTTGACCCCAAAGGCAAAGTGCAAGTTCTTAAGAATCATGTGTCACAAATTCCCAGGAGCTCAGGGGCATCATCAGGTTAAAACAGACACGGCTGAGAATGACAATCACCAAAACTGTGGCGAACGGTAATGGTGAATGGGTGGCTTAGGGGACTGAGCGGGAGCAGGACAAGGAGGACTGCCTTTATCAGCTTGCTTTCTTCTTCAGGGGAGGAAGATAACCAGGGACTGCGGTAGGAGAGTAGAAGAGAGAGAGAGAGGGAAAGGACTGGGGGATGAAGAAGAGAAAGAGAAAGATCAGTAAGAGGAATTGAGAAAACACAGCAAATGTCCCAAGTGTTCCGAGCTTGCAAGTCCCCCAGAGTCCGTCCTCTTCCTCTCTTGGTTGTCTGCAAGAGGAGAAAAGAAGACCCAACTTCTCTCAGCAAAAATAATACAAGAAAATGATGTTAACACACATTTGTTATCTGATTTAATGAATGGACTGTTGAGATGGCTAATTTTGTCAGTGCGACACGATCTACAATTATCTGGCAGGTGAGCATTATAGGAGCAGCTACAGTTCATCCTCTAGACTACTTCAGTTGCGGTGAGAAGCCCCACCCACCGTGGGTGGCACCATTTCCTGGGCTGAGTTTTGGACTGAACAGAAAGGAGGGACACTGAGCACAAACACCCCTCTGTTCTGCATCTTGACTGCAGGTGCACGGTTGCGGGCACCCTGAAGGGTCAGCCACTGTTGAGTTCTCCAGCAAAAGAAAAAGAACTTCGACCTTTACCTACAAACTAGAACAAGCCCATAACCCCTTACGTGTTTCTGCCACAGCATTTTATTACAGCTACTGGGAAGGAAACTAAGACAGTTGGGAAATGTTTATTATGAAATAAACAATTACAAATAGATTTCGCAATAACAAGTTTTAAAATGATTTTTAAAATTTAAGATAATTTTTCAAATTCCAAGGCTTTGAAGAATCAACAGCTCCTCAGCTTAGCACACGGTAGGTCCCATGCCTAATTTCTAGCAGACCAGGTTCCCAGCCCACTGTCTACTTTGTTTCCTGGAGTAGGAAATTTTTTTTGCTTCACAATTACTACTCTTCGGGTCCTATGCTCCCAGAACTTGAGGTCTATGGACTACTGAACCTTGGGCTGGCTTTTCTTGTCACTGAAATGCAGTCACAGCTGAGCATCTGCCCCATCATGATGGCAAATCCCCATCCTGGTGCACCTGGCCTACATGGTGCCAAGTGTCTGCCCTGCCACTACTAAAGCTAGGCTCTGGATGCAGGGCTTGATAGAACTCTGCTTAATAATGCTGGTGTCTAGCTTCCCTGTGTGTAGTTCGTAGCCCCTGAGAGCTGAACCCCAAAGTCACCCTTCCCCACCTGACTCCCTGTCCCTGACAGTAAGGCCACCTGAACTGGAGAACCAGGAAAAAAAAAAAAGCAAATGGCAGAAAGTCACACAAAAGGAAGCAAAGAGGATGTGTGTGGGAAAGAAAACAGGGAAAGAGAAAAGAGGCTACGAGAGCACAAGGTGGATTGAAATGTTGTTGGAATCCACATGCCATCAGATCAGGAAAAGAAGGGTTTTTTTGCCTTTGATACAAACAAGCTCTTGACTCCACAAAAAGAAGTATTCACCAGAGCCATATGTGGGATGGTAAAGAGAGAAAAGCGTTCACTGACAAGAGTCTCTGGAGTCCTCCAAGCAGCCCCTAGGGACCAGGAGAACTGTCTAAATAAGANCCTCCAAGCAGCCCCTAGGGACCAGGAGAACTGTCTAAATAAGACCAACGGGGCTGCTGGGGAGTAGCTAAAAAGTGGGGAGGGTTTATCATGGGCTTTCTTCCCCCTCACGTGCACACACACAGGAAATCTGGACCTATTAGTTACAATCACACCCAATTTTAGCTAATAAGGGTGAGAACTCTTTATCCACCCCCCNCCAAAAAAAAACTAAAAAACTAAAAAACACATCAGGGCACAAGACCTTCAAAGAATAACACTGACAAGCTACCGTGTAGATCAGTTCCTACTTCGGAGAGTGTGGCCACGCTGACCTCTGACAGAAGTCTGAAAATGGACTCAGGCGGATGAGCCACGGAGCCACTTAACACTCAGCCTAGCTCTGTCTTTCATGCCCTGGGTCTATACTTTACCTTCCCACTCACATCTCACTGGTGAGAGGATTCTGTGCCAAACTCGTGTGTATCTGAAGGCTGAAATCAAAAGATACGCTAAGAGGAAGTTGAAGGTTTGAACTTCAAATCTGCCTGGGAACAGAGAGCGGCCTCTGCAGACACCGGAGTGTGCTCTTCAACAGATCTAATGCTCTGGGAAGGAAAGTGGTGGAGATGTGGGGAGAAGGGACAGAGGGTGGCGAATGGATGCAATGGATGCGTGGAATCATTTCTAATGTTCATTTACGTTATTTGTAACCAATATATTTAATTTGATATTTTAATTAGCCAGTAGAGGAATCTCAATGCTTTCCACACAGAAAAATGATGTTAGTTTGAGGTCATGGCTCTGCTACTTGCTCTAACCTGATCCTAACACGCTATATACATGCATTTCAATATTGCAATGTGAACAGATGTATAATCATTATGAGCTGATTAAATGTAATTTTAAGAACCCAAATCAATTCTATTTTTTCTTATTGAAGATTTTAAGCAATGGTTTTCTCTGTCATGTATTTATTTAAAGATTAACTAAGCCCAGCTCATACCATGGGAAGCACAGCTTTGACAGATGAGGCCTCACCTATTTGATGGGTCCAGGTAGGGAAGCCCAGTCCTCATTATCCATGCATATAATCATGGATGTCAGAAGCCAGGCTGCTGCCTCACCAGCATTACGGTCTTTGGCCTCCCATTCCACATTCCTCTAGAAGCTAAACTATCCTTCTCATCTCTAAAGAGTCTAGGCACAACCTATGTTAAACCACCATAACCACTACCATCCACCCTTGGCCTTCACCATTAATGCCATTCCAGGCATCGGCAAAGCACAGCAATGCACCAATAAAAGGCTGCACTTACACCTTACACATTCAAAGTATGAAAGTGTGTTTGAGTAGTGTGGCAGTGATAAAACCCACAAAACTTAAAATATTAACTGTCCAGACTTTTATAGACCAAGTTTGCAGGTGCCTGGCTCATTTAATACACTCACCAAGCATTGACTATGCTCCAAATATTGTTGGATAATGTGGTCACTAACAAACTTTCTTCACGTAGTAACACTGATGGTAAAGGATAGGAGAAAAGGGATCAGAATGAGGACATTTGAACACTGGGAGTCAGAGGTGATTGCTCTGATGGGGTTAGGGGGTAGAGACACCTGCTAGAGACATACGAGATGGAAGGCAGCTCTGCAGAAAGTGAGATTTCCAGACTAAGGGAGTATGGAGTGCCAGGCCCAGCCATGAGAACGAGTTTAACATATTAGGGGTGGGGGGAAGCAAGCAAGGTAACTAGGAAGTGTCGTTTATCCACCGCTCTCGTTGTCTCCCCTCACCCCCATCAGACCAGGTACCATTGCGACTGCTCTCTCCAGGTCACCTCACTGAAGCTCTGAAGCCCTCTGACAAATAGTTCCATCTGGGAATTTAGGTGATTCAACAAGGGTACTGAAGTTGTGATCATCGGTAGCTGCTGACTCTGGCCCTTCCTGCACCTCTTCCCTGCCATTCATACAGGTGGACCCAGCACCCATGGTGTTAACCACAGTCTCGCAGCTCCAAGGTATTGCTGAGGGTGGTTCACACTGACATAGGCTGACTGAGGCATGAATGAAGCTCCCTGAGCCCTCCTTCTCTTCAACTGTGTGTGAGTGCGTGTGTGTGTTCGTGTGTGTGTGTGTGTGTGT
>LOEQ01002524.1:324337-336772 GCA_001685075.1 Bramus lutescens
ATGGCCAAGATCAAAAACACTGATGACAACTTTTGCTGGAGAGGTTGTGGGGTAGCCAGAGCACTCCTGCATTGCTGGTGGGAGTGCAAACTGGTATAGCCCCTTTGGATATCAGTTTGGTGATTTCTCAGGAAATTAGGAAACAATCTTCCTCAAGACCCAGTAATACCACTTTTGGATATATACCCAAAGAATGCTCAATCATACCACAATGACATGTGGTCAACTATGTTGATAGCAGCACTGTTTGTCATAGCCAGAACTTGAAAACAACCTAAATGCTCCTCAAATGAAGAATGGATAAGGAACATATGGTACATTTACACAATGGAGTATTACACAGCAGAAAAAAATGACACCTTGAGATTTGCAGGTAAACGGATGGATCAAGCAAACATCTTATTGAGTGAGGTAACCCAGACACAGAAAGACAATTATCACATGTACGCACTCTTAAGTGGTTTTTAAACGTAAAGCAAAGAAAACCAGGCCACAAATCACAATCCCAGAGAACCTAGACAACAAGGAGGACCCTAAGAGAGACATACATGGATCTAATCTACATGGAATACAGAAGAAAAAAAAAACAAGATCTCCTGAGTAAATTGGGAGCATGGGGACCATGGGAGAGGGTAGAAGGGGAGGGAAGAGGAACGGAGGGGAACAGAGAACAATGTATAGCTCAATAACATCAAGAAAAAAAAATTTAAAGAAAAAGAATAGGAAAGTACACAAGTTCCCTGAGATGCCCTGCCTGGGGCAGCAAAGGCTTCTAGAAAGAAGAGATGATGTAACAAAGCTTTCTGTCAGAGCCAATGCCTGCATAGACCAACAAAACCTAAGTGGGCATGGTATGTAGAGGACTTACACAGGGGAAGAAGAAGAGAGAGTTTGAGGGGAGTTGAGCAGTAGGGAGAAGAAGAGAGAGACAACGTGGCAACAGGAGGAGGAGACCAATTTCTAAAGGATGTTGCAAGCAGTGTTCTATGGGCAAGTTGCATCTCAAGTAAAACACAGAGTTCTCATCCAAGACATTGAACAAATCAGGTGCAAAGGTTGAAAGTCTGATAAGCAAGTTAGTATACAAGTGTATATGTATACTCTGCCAAGACCACTTAATCCATGGTCTAGAGCAAACTGAGGAGTGGAGAGAAGCCACCACAGGAAGACAGTACATTCAGGGTCACAAGGTAGAACAGCAGCTACCAGGCAAGTCGGAAGTGAGTTAGTTGTCTTTGTGCCTGTTTGGGCAGGACCAACCGAGGAACAACACAAAGCCAAGTTCCCTATGAGGCTCTTGACTGGGGAAGCATGGATGACTTGGATTTGAGGAGCAAAGATATACATTTATTTGTTATTGGTTTTAGATCTAGAATATTTGTGGATTTTGTTGGTAGTAGCAGTTTTTTTTTGTTTTTTTTTTGTTTTTTTTTCTTTTGTTTTTGCTTTTTAAGACAAGGTCTCATTATGTAGCCTAACCAAGCCTTGAATTCTTGATCCTTGAACTCCTTGTTGCTGGGATTACAGATCTGATGCACATTGGGAAAGGTGTTTATAACCCACTGAGCTGAGGGTCAATTACCCGATTCACTAGAGGTAGCTCCTGTAGCTGGGAGGAACAGAGAGAAAGCAGGGCAGAAGCAGCCTTCCCACAAATAAGAGAACGGGAAATAAAATGAGCATGCAAGCAAAGAGAGGCACCTTCTTTAAGTGACAGGAATAGACACCAGAATATAAGCCGCAGGAAGACAGACTTTTCTTCTCTAGGAGAGTTGCCAGCGAAGAAATGGCGGTTTAAAAGAGCAAAGTTAAACACCAGAGGGAAGCCAAAGCTGAATGGGGGCCACACAGAGTTTTTTGTTTTTGTTTTCTCCTGCTGTTATGTTTTAGAAATGAACAGATGTAACCTAACAAGTAAGTGACGACTGTAAGACAAGAAAAGTTGGTAGTCTGCCACGCGCTAGACACTCTTCAAAGAACCAAGCAACATACATCCCTTGGAAGATGACACAATTAAGCCATCATGACATGTTCACAGAACACTTCACTCTCTATCTCACGTCTGACAGAGGCAAGGCAGTGACCCCGGGGCAACAGCTACCCTGACAGTTGAATATTGCTCAGTTGCACCCAAGGCCACTTTGTCATAATGCATGCCATGATGAAACACTGGCATTTGTATATAACTGTGGCTCTCCTTAGAGGTCAAAAATCCCCCTCTCATCCATCACTCATCTGTGGTCCATCCAGGATGGCTCAGTGGGCAAGGGCTCTTGTCTCTAGGCTTAGTTCCAGCTGTGGAACCCACATGGTGGACAAAACTGACTCCCGTAAATTGTTCTTTGATCTCTGAGAGCACATCATGAGTGCAGCCACGTGCATGCTTGCACACGTGAACACACATGCACACACACACACAAATACATGTAAAAGATTAAATTATCTGTGTAGCTGGTGACAAATTAGACTAAAAATCCCAAACTCTAACTTAGATTAGAATTTGATAACTGCTTCTGTTTTCAGGATAATTTTTAGTCAATAATCCCATTTCATTCCAATTTACCTTTCATTTCCTACAATTTGCTTTACAATACTCTTTTCTCCTGTTGGCACTTATAAGCCGGCCCACAAAGTCAAGTGGCATGTGATCAGTCTGCATCTCCATTTACGATAGTTGAATTAAGTAGTAATAAAACCACAGTAAGGAAAGGTGCAGGGACAGTCACCTTCGGTATCATATGATCGGCTTCCAAAGTCTACCTTTTACAGGGGTCTTGAAGGAATTTTGTAATGTAGGCTATCCTGCTGAGCTGATTAATGTGAGGAAAACGCTGGACCTGAGCTACTGCTCAGAGTCCCCTTAAATTACCAGCGATCGGCAATCCGTCATCAGCAAATATGCTGATGTCAAATGTCCTTATAATAAGTTATCACATTTTCAAACATTTTCCTCCATTACCTAACCACGAGATTTTCACAATGCACACAGCCTGCAGAGAGGAGAGTAAATGAAATATTGGCTCTTGGTTTAAATGAACAAACCCTATCCTGAACAGAAGGGGCAGAAGGAATGTATAAATTGAGAAAAGAATTACCTATTCATCTTCATCAATAGTTGACACCATCATCATTTGGGCCTCTAAAAAAAGATGTTTTAATTTGCCAGGAAGAATACATCTCTTCAGGGATGAGATTTGGGGATTCAACCATGAATAATAATGAAGTAAGCAGACTTCCTTCCTATGTAAATCCTTGTGCTGGTCTTTCAGCACAAATGAGATTCTAAGTTGTGGGGCAGGAATAAGGGGGTGGGGGCAGGGCTTCAGCTTATTTATTCCAGTCCATGTAAGCACCCTTCATGCTCATCAACCATATCTTCCATCCTCTCACTCAAATTAACATTAAGACGAGAGAAAAAAAATTCCCATTTGTATTGGCCAGCTTGTACCAACAACCCTGGGTTCAAAGAACAACCACTGTTCATGAGTCTGCTCAGAGCCCTGCCTGCAATGTTCCTCTTGCAGGAAAAGCCCTGATTGACAGATTCCTCTCATCATTACCCTACTCCCTCAACTAATGCAAAACATTCTCTTGGCATCCCCGGCTTGCAATAAATCATTCAGATTCACACGAAAGCTCAAGCTCAGCATTTATTAATTTTTAACTTACTTCTGATACCTATTATCAGTTATGGACAATGACAATATTTCTCTAAGCCCATTAATTTCTCCTTTACACCTCAGAAAGCAGAGAGAAGGCAACAGTGTGTCTGACCTTTCGTGGTTTCCTAATCATCACTGCCTCCCGAGGGGGTGAGGGGAATTAAGGGAGTCCCAGAACATTATGCAAGTCAGGTAGACAGAATACGAATCTGGATAAAGCAGACTTAGAATAAGGGGCCTTCAATATGCAACACTGAAGTGATGTATAAATCAATAGAGAATGATTAAAACACTGCTCTGTGAAAGGGTTGCATGGTTAATATACATTCCATTATGAAAAAAGAATGTGGCCTTCACACCAAATGCTTGGGCATGTAGAGCAATAGCAGTATGACCCAAAGTGTTGAAATACATAGGATTTTAAGGAACGGAGCTAATCAAGACCATCGTGCCTTCCATTTGGCTCAATAAAGTCCCTTCAAAAACTCATTTGTTATTCAAATGTCCACATTCCACATACACGGGTTCCCGGTTCCAGGTCCACCCAGAGCCCCTGCCTTCTAACAGTCCAGCATTTATCAGAGAGCCCCGTTTCAAAGCTCAGCATCAATAAAAGCCATAGGATTCCTACTGACTATAGCGCAAAATCCATATCTAAATACCCCTAATTGTACAATCATTGCACTCACTGGAATAAAACATTCACTTAGCCTAGCCTTCCTTTGAAATGGAACGTATTAAATGCTGTGCCACCTCTCTCCCTCTCCCTCACCAGAAGAGCTAAATATTGTGAGTTTTTTTTAATTCAATTAACTTCCTTGAAACTAGAGTATTATGTTTACAAAAGAGCAGAAACTTCCAAAAGGGTGATGGTCTCTGGGGCATGAGGGGAACAAAAGTTCTCACTGGACCCACTGAGAAGGGACTGACCTTTGGGTGTTATTTCTTCCAAAAGTTTTATTTACCATTGACTGGAAGTTACTGGGGAGCAAAAAAGGACGGCATCACAGGTTTCACTAGGGAACATGCGGCATGTTCTTCCAAAGGAAAAATAATGCCACCTCATCTTGTCTCCTGCAATTCTACATCAGAGTGAATGGGAAAATGTGTCTCAATAAAAGTTTTCCTGATGGAAAAGAAAGAGCCTTTGTTAGTGCCTAGTTCCACAGACATTTTTTGAGCTACCTTCTAATGCCCACTGCTCTAAAGGAACCAGCTGCATACAGTCATGATTTTCCCATCATTCAAGAAATTTTTTTCATGTTCATAACACTGAACTTAGTCATACGAAACGCAGTAGAAAGCCACCATGAAAATAGCAATAGAAAAGATAAGCTGAATGAGTTAAGATTTTTATACTTAACTATCATGGAAGGGGCATAAAGCCAGCATTGCTGAGCAGTTCAGTTCACTGTAAGCAGATTCATGTGTTATGGCAGGGAACTGATGTCCCTTGGAAGCCACCCACAGAACTCTCTCAACTTGGATGTACTTTAACGTCTTTCTTCTTCACCTCAAATACAGCTTTATTTTTCATGGAAATTTCTACTCTGTTAAAAATTCCAGCACACACCAAGAAAGGAACTTTAATTTTAGTTCCTTCTATATCTGAGACTCAGAACATTTCCACATCTCCTGTGCTGCTAAATAAAACAAAACACAGAGACCTGATACCAGGAATCTAGCAACACAAAGGAAGAAAAGGTAGACATCACTTAGAAAAAGTACTCTGTACACAGAGTGTCATTAACCCCCCACTAAACAACCAGAACAAGTAGATGGCCTCAGCTCCTGTTTTGGAGGTGAAAAAACTAAGTCATTTTCTTGGAGAAAACCAACAATGGTTTCCATCATGGCCCCAGTTAGGCCCACAGACAAACACCAAAGGTATACATATTCTTTTGTCATGCAGCCTCCACAGACAACTCTAAAAAGAATACCCATGTGAGAAATAGAAACTTAACAGCAGTTGGTGATGTCTGAAGCGACATCACAAAGTCCCTAGTCTGGATAATGTGGATTCATGAAATCCAGGTCTTTCCAGCACCTGAAACCTGCCATTCTGTATTTGGTTGTGGTGATGGGGAAGGGGCTGTTTTAGTAAACAAAGGGATGCAAAGAAGAGAATCAGGACCCTCTTCCTGCCCCTTGCAACAAGCCAAGGCAGACCTATCTGCAATACAACTAACCGCCTCTCGGCAGAGATGATCTCTAGGCAGCTGGCTGCGACATGTGCACCTCTTCTACCAACTGCTTTCACTGTATCATGTAGAAATAGGTTGGCTCAAACAGTCAGCACAGTATTTCCTCAGATAAATATTTCTATCATGCACTGAATCTGGAAGTGACATTGAGCCCCGCCCTTCTCACCGCCCCTCCACTGGCTGTACAGTGTCTCATGTACAGCTCTAGGGGAAGGGGACAGCTCACTCACTGGAGTACAATAGAAAAGCCAGCCAGGTGTTTTCCACCATGCGGAAAGGAATTTAGTGAGTCAGGGGCAGCAGGAAAGAAACCGAAACAGAACGCGGTAGAAAGTATGAGTGTGCAACACCTAGTAGTAAAAATTAAACTGCTTCATAGCAAGTGTAATACTATGTAGCCTATATATATAATATACATTTATATATATATAAATTTATATAAATATAAATTGTAGCATATATATATATATTTACTACAAGCTAAAAGCTACTTGACCCCTCCTCACCTTCCAGCCTCCTACGCAAGCAGATCTAAGGGGTATGCTTTACAGGTCTATCCTGACCTCTGAACCTTCCCTGTGCACACTAAATACAAGGAATGTCAAGATCTGGCACAGACCCATTAGAACAGCCTCAAGTCAGCCTCTGTTCCATTGCAAAGGAGAGTCCCTTTGTCAGAATGATGCATTCTAAATGCAGACCTGACCCCATTGATGCCCAATTAAAATGACATTCCAGGCCTTCCCTCAGATTTCATCTCAGACTTCCCATTCTCGATGAAGCTTCCCTATCTAAACCAGACCAAAACAAAGACAATGCCAACAGACATTATAATGTAAAGGAGAAAAATCTCATGAATACCCCAACCGTAGACAAAGAACTACAGGCAACCAATGCTAAGAATGGGAGGAACAGTCTTCTGCAGGGATGAGGCCACTAATTGGTTATCCAATGCCAAGTGATCATTCCTAAAATCGTATTCGTACAACTAACGCTATATGCAGCTTGTATTTATATTTTTAGGAGTGTGTGTGTATGTGTGTGTCTGTGTGTTTCCAACTTTCTCGCTTACCTTCTACTTCCACAATCAAGAATGTCAAGAATGCTAGCTTAATTCCTATCAGTTCTATTATGGCTATATCTCAATGATTAGCACACGAGAGGAACTAAAAAAATATTTCCTTAATGAATAAATGATCAAATCAAGATCAGAGGTCAGTATTAATCCAGTTCTGAGTCTGCAGCACTCATCATGCTACCTATTGCTTAATTAGTATGCAATAAATGTTTCCATTTTTTGAAAAGTGAAAATTGAAACAATGTGATAAATATAAGTTTTCATCTCATATTCTTGTCCTTTGGACAGAATAACAGTGCTATAAGTTCAATCATGTAACTAAAAAAATAAAGCAGGAATTTTAGGAATCACCTTACCCATGGCGTGGATTAACCATCTAAATTTTTTTATTATTTATTGAAAAATTTTCAAGTTTTCAACAAATAATATATATATATATATATATATCACTTCGCCCCTTCCTTTTCTTCCCTCCAATTCCTCCCATACCCCCTCCACTCCCTCTCAAATCTATACTTTCTTTAATTAATGTTACAAATATATGCGCAAATTATGTAAACAGAAGTACAGGGAGTCCATTCAGTGTGGCTTAGGTATATATGCATATGAATTCCAGACTTAGCACTTGGAATTGCACAACCAATTAGGGGTCCATCCCTGGGAGAGGCTAATTCTCCCTCTCTCCGCAGTTATTAGCTGCCTCTAGCTCTGTGGGATTTTCCCCGTTACGCATTAGCATGTCTACTACCGCTGTCTTTGCTCTGTTCTTGTCTAGGCAGCCATATCAAGGGCTCAGCTTTGCTGTCATTTCCAGGAGACACAATATCACAACGGGCTTTCCAGTCCTCTGGTTCTTGCGTTCTTTCTGCCCCTGCTTCCTTGATGTTTTCCAAGCCTTAGGTGAAGGAGTCAATGTTGTAGTTTTTTTTATCTGTTGGGGTTGCGCTTCCCCACGATCCACTGACCTCCTTTCTGAGCAGCTGTGGTTTTCTGTAATGATCTCCACTTTCTGTAAAGACATGTGTCTTAGATAAAGGGTGAGAGGTACACTTACCTGGGGGTATAAGGATGGGTTTTAGGATTTACATTGGTCAATAAAGCGGTGGGAGTAGGTTCTCTTCCTCACTAGCCCCAGGAAGTCAACTAGGTTTCTAGTACCAGGCATGACTTCCCAGCTGTTGAGTGGGCCTTAAGTCCAATTAGCCAGCTGTTGGCTACTGCCAAGATATAAGTGTCACTTATATACCTTTAGAGATTATCTTGCCATGCTGGTCATTGTTACAGTTCATAAGCATCACACCTAAATAAGACTACTAATTACTTCCCTGCCTGGGCATCTTACATAGAACTTTTTATGTAAGCAGACTGCAGGAAGGAGATTAGACTTTCCCATTAGATTCAGCATGAGTCGTCTGAGTCCTGGGTCTAAAGTGTGAGGTACCAACAGAGACTTACCTTCACCCTCTGAAATGCAACCAAGGACAACAGCAAAAATCTATATTGTTTTGGGAGTTACTTGGACAACCCTGACCAGTAACTTGAACAGAGGATGCTCATGTCTAGTACCGAGATTTTGTTAGATAGTTTATGGCTCTTGCAGGGAACACTGTCATCCCAAGTGGCATGAAACCTACACACACACACACACACACACACACACACACACACACACACACCATGTATAATTTCAGGTAAATATTAAAACAATATGATTCTTTGAGTCTTTATCAAACATCCTTGGTGTAATTTGTCCTTTCTTCCTTCCTCTCCTGTACTGGGCTGTCTCCTTCCTCCTTAATTAAAGTCTCCCTCCCACTTTTTATTTCCCCCTTCATATGACCTGAATCCTTATTCTCCTCTCTAGCCTTCCTCCTAAGAAAATCCTAAATTAATTACTATTCTTTTGAAAAATTCTTTCTTGGCATGATGGTGTAAAAGGCAAAAGCTTCTAATATCTGTATTTTTTCAGCATTCAGTTTTTGTTGATTCTAGGCCCATAAACCAAAGACAGTTCAAGCACATGAGCAATCAGGCATCTTAATTCTGAGGGTGAAAGAAGGTTTTGCTTAACAATAAGCCATGAGCACATCAAATATGTATAACCATTTAAAAAATCAAATTAAGAGTGTAAGGAGAATGATAAAATATGCATATGCTCTTGAAGTTTAAAACTAAATCTCACACATGTACTTAAGCAATTTCTCCCAAAACGCAAATTTGTGACTCATACTTGCAACTGAAAAATAAATGTCACACGCTTTCTAAAGCTCGATTCTATAGACATTATGATAAAAAGTGCACCCTTTGTCCTCCAAACAAAACTGGCAGGAAATAAAATGATAAAACCCGAGAAATCATATAATCAGAAAACTATCACAAAAAGAAATTGCTGCCTCTTTAAAACAACACAGTATTTCAGCAAGAAAAAGGCACTGTCAGATGAAAAACTAAGTACACAAACTTTATATCCTCAAACAGAGAAGAATGAAACCTCTGAGGAGATATACAGAGATGGTCTACGGTGGGACCTCACACTTAAACACGCCAACTAGCAAGTACCTGGTGGTCTACGGTGGGACTTCACACTTAAACATGCTGACTAGCAAGTATTAGGTGGTATACGGTGGGACCTCACACTTAACACATGACAACTAACAAGTCAAGTACCTTTATTTAAAAAAAGCTTGAAAAGACACCCAGATATCTGGCCTCCCTCTGTTGCCATCTGTACACTAGGCAACAGGTTTGCATTACTAATTAAAAACACTCTCCCACTACCTAGATGAAGCAAGGGAGACCCAAACCAGCTCTAGGGTGCCATACGGGCAACCGCATTTCTCCTGGGCAATTTCCTGAGTGTGTTTTGAACAGAAACTTGACCTCACAGTAACAAGTGGGTTAACGAGTGCTGACAGCCCAATACACAAAGCCCTGCTTCTGGGCACCACGCCTTGTAGGTATATTTTAAAGGCAATAACTTGCACCCAAGAATTTATCATTGGTATACCTTACAAAAGCAATTAAGAATGAAGGCAGCAGGGGTGTTTCCTCTACAGGTATAGAAAGTTCCTGTTAATGTGTTACTTACCAACCTGGGAAATACATAAGCTTTCTATTTGCTGAAATATAAAATAACAATGGCATAAAATAAAATGACAGTTTTTATATTTCATACCTTTGAGTCAAACTTCCATAATGTCTCCCCTGTTTCCTTTCATCCCACCATGCCCAGAAATAACCAAGCCACAGACTGGCAATAGGGGTAGGTTGTGGGGATGTGACTGCTTCGGGGAGAATCTGCATACTTTAAGTTTCACCATTATCAAATATTCTTCCCAAAACAGTTCCACTGAAAGGAAGGCGTGGAGGGGGGGATGTGGATGGGGGGACGACTTGGTCTAATAATTCAGCTTCATGAGGCATAGTAAATTGTATTATTTCCTCTTAAATGGGAAAAAAGCAATATGCAAAGATTACAAAGTAACAAGGTTTTCAGGGGTGGGGTGAGGAGGCATAAATGGAGAGGGCTTGGACAGTGAGTAAGAATATTTATTATGCACTGCAACCCCTGGGGCCCAGAATTCAGATCCCGCATGACGAGATGGGGATGGTTTGCACAGCCTGTAATAACTGCACTGAGGAGACCACAGGCAGGAAGATGTCTAGTGCTTGTCAGCCACCTAAAGATGCCAACCCCAAGTTCAGGAAGAGCCCAGCTTCAAATGCCTAAGGCACAGGACGATAGAGAACACTCTTCTCTGGACTCTGCAGGTCTCCATAGTTGTAGGCACCCGCCACACACATGTGAGCATACACACACACATATATACACAAATGAAGAGTCAACCATTATTCTGGACAGAACTTCCAAAAACTCACATCATTAACTGTGTCTCTTGAGTTAGGGACATAGCTCAGGGATAGAGGGCTTGCTTATCATGCAGAAAGCCCTAAGTTTGATCTCTGACACTATAAAAATAAAAAAAAACAATAAAGTGAACTAGTAGAGCACTCGTGTTTTTTATTCTATCTACTTAATTAAGTTCTTGGTGCCCTTTATTCCTAATTTCTCACTAATGATTTATGAAGGAGAAAATCATCTTATGATTATACATCCCAAACCCAAGGTTGCTGAAAACACAAGTTCCTGCTAGAATCTCAAAAATGTCTAATGTGATGAAAAGGAAAATATGTGCCCACGGGAGCTGGGGATGCAGCTCCTTTGCTAGACTGATTGTCCAGTATGCACAGAGCCCTGAGTCTGATTTCCAGGACCATCTAAACCAGGCATGGTAGCGTATGCCTGTAATCCTAGCCCTTGGAAGATGAAGGCAGAAGAAATCAGAAGTTGAAGGTCATCCTTGACGACATCAGGCCTGCTGTATAGCAGTTTCCTTGGATTTGAATCATCTGCCCCAAGAGGAAGAAGGATCTAGGGACCCAGGAGGTAGACAAGGGGCCTAGGAAATTGAAAGCCGGAAGACGGATGCGGAAAGAGGCAGAGAGAAGAGATGGCTCATCAGACTGGAGAGCCCCAAGTTTTTGCAACATTTGGGAGAGGTCACCATGCTGACGCGGGTTTTTCAGGGATGGCTCTGCTTACAAGTCATTCCTTTTCTGGAAAGGAACACCACACCCAGTAATCCTAAACATTGATTCACCAAGTTAGTCTTTGGGGTAATTGTGACTTCTGTATGTTGTGTGTTTCTTTCCTTGAATGAGTAGGGGTGTGTGTGTGTGTGTGTGTGTGTGTGCGTGTGCATGTGTGTGTGTGTGTGTGTATGTGTGTGTGGTGATGTCTTCCCAATGGGGGAGGTCAGATAATAGGAAGGGAAAGGAAAAGAAGAATAGCCACAACCTACTCACAACCCACCCCTGCTCTATCTTATTAGCAGACTTCATTGACAGTGGTAGGAATTTGCTTTCTAATTCTACCACTGCCCTGATTCAGACACAAACCTTCCTAACTAAATATTTGGCAGCAGTCTCATCCTCTGCCTAAGATGCTGAGCTGGGTACTGCTTCCCACAACGCTTCTCCCTCCCTGAGCAATGATGAGTGCCTCCCTAAATGGCCATCTCTATCCACTCTGAGTTTCTACTAATCCCAGAAAGCTAGTTAGAAGCCGAGCACAATGAGGATGCTGAACATCAAATTTTATGAGCTGCAGCCAGTATTTCTCACAACAAAGCCAGGACCTTAATTTACTCATTTATTTGACACATATTCATTGAGTCCCCTCTACTGGAACTTCGTGCTTAGGAAATACTGGTTTTAAAACAAAACAAAGCAAAATAAAAAAGAGACAAAGATCTCTGCCCTGGAGATCCCTGGGATTTACCTCCTAAAAAAGGAGGCAGACAATGAACAAATTACTAAATCTTATCATTTCATAGACAATTAAGAAGAATATACAAAGACACAAACCAAACCCTGCTGTGGGAGCTCCTTCCGCTCCTTCAGCCAATAGCCGCTGAGATACCAGCCCATT
>LOEQ01002524.1:347524-384643 GCA_001685075.1 Bramus lutescens
CAGGACCTTTGGAAGAGTAGACAATGCTCTTAACCTCTGAGCCATCTCTCCAGCATTTAAAAAAAAATTTTTAAAGGGTACATGAAGTTGGGAAGGGGATTTGTGGTAGGTTAGGTGTTCAAGAGGAATTATAGGAAGGTCAAACAGCTGTGGTTGAAACACAATGTATGTATTCATGAAATGTTCAGAAATATATTTGAAAAGAAAGAATGCCCAGAGAAGTTATAGACTCAGAATATTTCCACAGCATTCCCTGAGGGCCCAGCGCTCCTTGGAAAATCATCATGCAACCCCAGGGGTTAACATAGTCACATGTTTTGACCCCAGGGACCAGGATGCCAGAGGCCTGTCTCTAGGTGGAAGACACAGATTTGCATAACCAGAAGCAAGAGAGAATGACAGGCCAGCCTGGTTTACAGAGCAAGTTCCAGGACAGCCAGGGCAGTTATGCAGAGAAACCCTATCTCAAAAACAAAGAAAGAGACAGAGAATATGAAGACAGAGAAGTCAACCCCCTGTACTGGAGCAGAATACAGAACAAGCCCAACAGACATAGGTAAGATCCAAGCACAGAGCAATGACTCTTTAGTGGCCCAAAAAGGCAAGTGTGCAGGGGGACAGGAGCACATGGTCTCGAGGGAGACTTCAGAGAAGAGGGAAAGAGCAACAGCAGTGACAGTGAGAAGTCCCAGTTCATCATCTTTGGGTTTTGGAGTGTTAAAAGTATGGGGAATTCCCTTCCAGGAGGGACTGCCAGCAGAACAGAATGGATGCCACCTGGAGGAAAAGCACAGGCTGAGGCAAGATGCAGGGCCAGAAGAGAGAGGAGCCAGTCTGTGAGCCATGTTGTAGGGTAACCCAAGGCTTGAACCAGATGTCAGCACACACACCCAGTTCCTTCCTGCTATCTTCTTCTACCAGTAAAACATTCTTCTCAGTTCTGGGATTTCTAAAGCCAAAAAACTCCATTCTTGTGTTTTCAAAGAAAAACACCCAAACCTGATAGATTGATTCCAATCACCCAGCCAATATGGTGCACAGGCAGGGACTGGATGCTTACAGAGCAATCCAGGCACCAGGAACAAACAAATATGATTTTCACATATTGGCATAACTAGGGTGTGCTCCTTCTGCATTAAGTAGTTGCACAAGAGAAGCCAGCGGCTCCCTTGTGGTACCTATAATCTAATATGTCAGAGAAATCATGACACTAGTTACATGAAGAGAGAGAGAAAAGGACAGAAGGGGAGAATAAAAGAAGAGAGAGGGGAAAGAGAAAGGAAGGGGAAAGGGAGTTAGAAAATAAAGGGAGGGCAGAGAAGCAGAGAGATTAGGAAAAATAGCACAATAAAGAATAATACGTGAACCAGCTATGGAGCTAGAGAGGCAGTGCATAAGGATTAAGAAAATGGTTTTATCTAGACTGGTTGAATGTGGATTCTGGCTTCACCACAGAACCAGGTTTGCACTTGACAAGTGTTCTACCTGCAGAATAGGGGTATAAAAATACCTCCCTTGGGAGATTATTGTAAGCACCGAGTTTGCTGATAGATAAATTGGGAATTTACAAGAGCATCAGGCACATGAAAACGGGTTTCAAGCATTACATGTTTGTTTGGGGAAATAAAGGGGGTAGGAGTAAGGGAACGGGTGGAGATATACAGAGAAAAAAGTACAAGGGTGAGCACTTCTGGATGAACCTCACTAACCTTGCTCCAAGTTAATAGGAACTGTCTTTATACTGTGTTCCTTGTTGAAAATTTAAGAATACAATGATGCAAAATAATGTCCCCCAAAGCACAGGCTTCAGTAAAGGAAGGACTAGAGACAAGCAAAATTGACCCATTTCATCACAGTCTATACATCTCAGGGGTACATTATGGAAAGGACATTCAAACGCCGGCTAATGATTTTCCTCTTTAAAGAAAACTACAACTCTGAATACCTTTTTAGTGGAGACCACTTAGAGTGATGATTTTTGCAAGGGTTTTCAAAGCTATTCCTTGGAACTTTATTTATTTGAGACCTCAAAGGACTGAAATTAAGTCAAAGTTAAATCCATTTGGAAGACTTACGGCAAGCACAGAAAAAGCCAAAGGACTTAGAACTATTAACATGTCACCTGCAGAGTGAGTCTCCCAGCAAGACTCAAATTCCCCTAACTCACTTAATAAAAGACACCCTTTCTCCCACCGTTATCTTTCAGGACTCCACATAAACACATGGTGGAAAACCCTAGACTCTATCCAAAATGTCTAAAATGAGGTCTGTCACTAAGTTCAATTCTGTGAAAAAACTTCCAGATCTAAATATACTACATTCTTAATTTATATAAATATCTGGCATTCACACTGCCAGGAAGGCGAAAATTGGTAGGACCACTTTGGATAACTAATTTCTGCCCCCCCCCTTGTGTTCAACGGTTGAACTTAAACTTTTCACCTATTCCCTTATAAACTAATGGGTCCTGTCCATGACATGAGTCTCTTCAGTGATCCAATCAAGGTTTTCAGCTTATTGATAGTCCAATATGGTGTGTGCCAGGGAAAGCTATATTCTGAATGTTGATCAACAGCCTGATTTTCACTCTTTATGCTGAGCTGCAGCAGCAGCCAGCACTAGGACAGCATGGGCAAACAATCACAGAGAAATACCGCACAGTTCGTTATGATTCTTTGCAGAGAGCGAAAAGTCCATCGTCATCAGAACAGGTAAAGGACAGTGAAGTCCACAGTGAATACGGGGGCGTGGAAACTGACATCATCACAACCCTGCCAAAATATCCCCAGTCCTATCCCTTCAACCTCCGAACATTGACGTCTGTTCTTTGATGGTGAAAATAACCTGGATTACCCATGTAGGTCCTTGGAGAAATCACCAGAGGTCCCATAATGAGATGACAGGATCTGATGACCACTGAGGGTATGAGAAACATTAGCGGACAGTGGGCTGCTGTACCTCGAGGGTGGAGGGGCCACAGTGGATGGATGCACACGGTCACTAGAAGCCAGAAAAGAGAAGAAAATGGCTTCTCCTCCCCTAGCAGGTCCCAAAGGAGAAAGCCCTAGAAACATCTGGAATGAAGCTCAGTGTGGCTTACTTTGTACTTCTGAACTCAAGAGCTCAGAAAGAATTAATATGTACTGTTTTAAACCACTGGATTCATGAGCATGTGACATTGGAAATAAAAAGGTAAGATAATAATACAGAAAAAAGAAAGATTGACTATTGTTTCATGCCACAAGAATTCTCCCAAATTTTTAATAAAGGAAACCAGACAGTCGAGCAACTAAATGATGACAATTCATATCAAGTTCAGTGGCAAGCCAAATTAATTCACAGAGCCAGAGGCTACAGTGGTTACCTCTTGGAAGATGTGCTGACTTGAAGGAGGTCAGGGACACTGGAACAAGAGCTTCTTGCTTAACATGGGCACTCTTTACATGGATTCCATAGAAATTCAGATTAAATACATACAGCATGCATATATATATATGTGTGTGTGTGTGTATATATATATATATATATATCAGTAAAAGTTGTCTTTTCCCACACTTTGTTGACTTTGTTTTTTTAATCATTACATCTGAGTGACTCATAAAATAAGTTGCTCTTGGGAAAATCATGCCTGGAAGCAATCCCAAGCTGAACTGTTCTCACACACCAAGGGAAAGAAACAAAGTTATGTCCTTTGACATCCCAATGAGCCTTTCCAACAGGAAAGGGGATAATGAAGTCTCTGGCAAGCAAAAATCAGCCAATGATTCTAACATAAGGAAGACAAAATACCTTCACAACTAAAAAAGAAAAAATTTTAAATCCAGAATTCTGTTTTTCAAAAAATAATCAAATTTTATATGAATAAAAATGGTCTAAGAATAGAGTAGAGAAAAGGCAGTGAGCTCTGGGCTAAGGAAGAAGCAGTCTGTGTGCAGACCCACATCTAAGGAGCAGAAAGAAGGGGAAGGGGCTAAACAAGACAACATCTCAGTCCCCTAAGGTCAAAGTGTTGCTACTGTAGCTTCCTCTTTAGCAATCTTGTCAATAGGAGGGTAAAAGTCTCAATGCTTTCACCTTGACATGGTGTGTGTGTGTGTGCATGCACACATATGCTTGTGTGTGCACATGTGTGTATGCACGTGCATACATGTGCGTGTGCATGTGTGTGTGCATGCATGTGCTTGTGCATGTGCGCACGCATGTGTGTGCATGTATTGTGCATGGTGTGTGCACATGTGTCTGCACACATGTGCGTGTGTGCACGCGTGCCTGTGTGGTGTGTGTGTGTGCACGGGTGCATGTGTGTGTTGGGACACATACTACAAATCACCGAGAGAGCTCAAAACAAACATCTAATTCTCCCTCTAAAAACATCAAACTTTGCTTCTCTCGGCAAATCACAACAGAACAGATCTGCATGTGACCACGCTCACTATTTTGATAACCACAAACGACTAGCACATAACAAGCAGAAGCAGCTCAAGAGAAGCCCTAACAGTGGGATCAGAAAGAGGCTGGGCCACATGAACCCCACATGGGAAACACTTCAGCCAGTGCCAAGAGGTATCAAAGGCCAGCAATGTTTTCTTTCCTTTCATCACAAAAGGCCAGCTATCATGTTGGTCAGCTAAAAAACGCAGGTGTGTGAAGTAGTCAGTCTATCCTGAAGTTAGAAGCACACGATCCACTCACATATAGGTCACCAAATTCTGACAAGGTTCTTCATTTTCTGAATCTTCCTGCAAAATCCACCACCACTATATGAAACTCAGAGAAACTGAGAGTCCCAAAGCTACTGAGTCTAGAGGTGGGGCTTCAGTCTGGCCATGCTACCAGGAGCCATTTTGCCACTGGTGAATCAGTGTCAGCATTAACAGGTAGATCTGGAACTTGGCCTCATACTGCACAAACGCAGAATGTGGGTGTAAAAAGGCACTACATGTAACCAGACTTAATTGGAACTGTGTAACCAAATATAAAATAAGTGTTATTATACTTATAAAAAGGAGAAAGCTACATAGTTAGAATGTCAATTTGGCCATAAAATTCATTTTAATGTTTCAAAATGAATACCCATAAATGTAACAGTGAAAGCCCCAGCATCCTTTCTCTGATGCCTTAGAAGATACAGCACTGAAGACCTTAAGCTTCAAAGACCAGAAGATTCATCAATGCAAGCGAAGGAAACTACAAGTAAAGCATAGGTAGTGTCGGATGCTTCTGGTAAAACCATTCTGGTTTTAATCAAGATGTAGTAAATGTGGAAACAGACAACCGCAAGCTCGAAATCACCTGAAGGCCTAATCAAAACCCTGACACTTTCTGTCTGCACAGATCAACATCACCTTCCAATGTAAAATTCTTGTTGATAGTAAACATGCTTTCCCATTATTCTGGAGTTTTAGTATTTTCTAATATGATGTTACCCCTCATAACATATTTTTTAAAATACTGACAACCACTCTAGGAAATTAATCCATTTATGGTCCAAAGTAACACATGGAAACCTGAAACCATGGTTTTGATGGTCTTCTTGTTGTTTTAAAAGGTCAAATGGCTAGCTGGGTATTTGGGTACATGCTTAAAATTCCAGAGCTTAGGAGACGGGAGGCAGGAGGGTGAGTGGTTCAAGACGCACCTTTGCTATACAATGATCCTGGGCTACCTTAGACCTTTTCTTTAGACAGTACTCTTTAATGGTTTTACAACAGCACACATCTCAAACCTCAGTGTCAGCCAAATGTGCTGCAGCTCACCGTCCCCCAGGGAAATGATCTAATAACAGCAACTGGAAGGCCAAACAGCACAGAACTCCAGCTATAAACTCAATCCTGACAAAGGGATCACAACAGTCTACAATGGCTACTGCATGCCAGGCACCGAACATTCTGGTGGTGTGTCCAGAGTTGGATGTGTGATGAACTCCAACACTGGGTTGCCTTGGTCATCATGAGACGCCACTTTTAACAACAAAATCCAACACAGTCTAGTCACACCCTCTTTCCACCATCTGGTGATGGAGGCTAAACAGCAATTCCACTTGGTAGATAACGAAACTCAAGTCCAGGCAGTTAATGTTTGCATCAAGACAGCTAGACTAGGTGAATAAGCCAAGACACTAACCTTACCTTTCAACTTGAAACCCTGTACTCTCTTTCCACAGTTCCATCTTTTCCCATTATTTTCTTTCAGTGTTGGGATTGAACCTAGAACCCTGCATGTGCTAGGCAAGCACTTTACCACTGCGCTATACTATACCTGTTGCTTATGTAGAAAATGGATCTACCACTACCATCCTCATGCTTGTGAAGATCGGAGTGCATGTGTAAAAGATCTGGTACACATGGAGCCTCAAATGGTGGCTGTTGTTATTATTGATGACAACCCAGTTTCTGGTCTCCTAAGAACCTTCTCACAAACACGATCGAGTGTACGCTACCACATGAAATCAACCTTATATAGTAGCATCGTTTAAATGTGAAATGTCCCCGCAGGCTCATGTGTTTGAAAACCCTGCCTTTAGATGGTAGAAATTTGGGGGATGTTACAGGACCTTCAGGGGTGGAACCTTAATAGAACAAGCAGATCATTGGGAAAGCTGTGGGGGTTACTAGCCAGATCAAGCTTCTAATCCAAGTTTTTTGCTGCTTAGTGTTTCTGGCCCACTATGGTGTGAGGAGTCCCAGCTGTATGCTCTATCAGCATGAACACCATCATGTTTTTCCTGTCCTGATGTGTCCTGATGGACTGTGCTCGGTCCATGAACTCATAAATCCCCACTTCATTAAGGTTCTCTGTCAAGTATTAAGTCACATCAGTAAACTATTTATGTGTATATAGAAAGTAAACATAAGAAGGATCCAGGGTTTCAAAGCCACCACTCTGCCACAGTGCATGCCCTTCCCTGGTTTCTGTCACTCTGTGTTTAATACTTACCCACACTACCAGCTGAAATGTGTCCTCCCAACCCTTAAAGCTCTGTATACTGAAGCTCTAATCACCAGGACCTCAGATGGGCTGTAATGGAACAGAAGCCTTAAAGAAGTGATGAAGGTTAAATGAAGTCATTGGGTTGGGCTGTAAGCTACTCTATGACTTCCTGTCCCAATAAGAAGAGATTAGAAGACAAGCACAAAAAAGACCAAGAAAATCCATCAATAAGAAAGAGCCAACTCTAAGCTAGGAATAAGGCTCCAGAATGAAGTCAATCCTGTTCTGACTTTGAGTTTGGAGTTCCAGCCTCCACAAGAAATAAGGAAATTAAGTTTTTGGTGTTTAAGATCCTAATTGGTAGAATTTTATTCTGACAGTCCCCAGCAAGCCGTCTACATCTACCAGAGACAGCTCTCATCCCCACTTGCAGGCCAGGAACACAACACATAGCTAGGGCCCCATGTCACTACACCTGGTACCCAAGGACTCGTTAGGCTAGTAGTCAGATAGAAATGGGTGGCAGGCTAAAATGCTAGACATTTTCCTAGTCCCAATTCAAACAAGGACCAATATCTCCCAGCATTTGCAACATGACTAGGTAGTTCACAGGCCTCCACAAAGAAATCCTGAAAACCAGGAGCAGGAATGGGCTGCTGGTCTCAGGCTGACACCTCTGAAGAGGGAAGGGGTAGGGGGTGATCCTCAGGTCCTCCCTCAAGAAGCAAATTAAGACACTGATGTATGCTGTGAATATGTTTATTACCATTGGTTAATAAAGAAGCTGCTTTGGCTTATGGCAGGGCAGAATATAGCAAGGTGGGAAGTCCAAGTGGGAAAAGAGAAGGAGTCAGGCAGATGCCATGTAGCTGCCCAATAAGCAAGAGGTAACCAACCATGAGCCTCATGGTAAAATACAAAATAATAGAAATGAATTAATTTAAGTTGTAAGAGCTAGCTAGAAATATGCCTGAGGCATTCAACAAGCAGTGTTATAATTAATAAAGTTTCTGTGTGATTATTCGGGTCTGGGCATCTGGGAAATGAAAGTGCAGTCTCCTTTTACAAGACACAGAAGATGTGGCCTTGCCATCTGAAAGCTAAGAACACCACAGTTTATACAGTTAAGCCCTACAGTTTCCTATCAATATGGATGGCTATGAAGGAATTTTATTTTTACTACATTTACTACTAAATATTCACATGTAGCTTAAGGACAAAGTTTTATACTCAAAAAAATTAATAAACAATGAGTAATTCAGCATCACTATCTAAACGTCTAAACTGGACCCTCTTGATTGTCACTAGAGAAGCAAATCTATTTTGCACATGATGGCAGTGATTCAAATCCACAGGGCCAAGAAGGCAGTGACCTAACTGTGGATGAAGAATGCCTAGGAACTGCTACTTTGACTTTTGCCTGATTATTTCAAGAAAATAGCAAAGTCACTATTTTTCTCTTCTATCCTTACATCCTCTTAACACATATTTTCCGACAAAAAAACGTTCTGGGCAACACTCATTGTAAGAAGTAATAAAGGTCCCTTCAAGGAATAGACAGCTTTGGGCATGGTGGCACACACAATGAGACTCTATCTCAAAAACAAAAACATAAGGAATAATACTTATGAGGCTTCTATTCTGCCGTGTCTTTCCATGCATTTCAATGTCAAGTATTGAGCCGCATTCCATTTCACGTGCTGCTCTAAACAGGGAACATCTGGCGCTTGGCTGTGTCCTCTGACTCACCTTGGAGGCGTCATCAGGGGGTCTCTTCCTCCCCAGGTGTACACTGCCGTCATCAGCAGGTGAGCATAGCTTAGCTCACCTCAGCTCTGTGTACTCCTGAGTCCTTTGTACTGCGGAGGCTGAACTAGACTCTGGAGACAGGACATTAGTCTCTCTCGAAGGTAACTTCCTGGATCAAGTTACCCACAAGGCTTATTAAAATGAAGATTCCCAGGCTGCACGTAGACTTCAACTTCAGGTAAGGCTCCAGAAACTTCTATTACTCCAATTCCCTGGCTGACTTTGACAGGATCTACAATACTCACCACACTGTGGCCCTGGAAAAGCCACTGCTCTCTAAGCCTTGACTCTCCCTACACAGGAGAAATAATGCTGGAAGCTCCTTCAGGGAGGTACTGAAAAACCAACCTACATAATACCTTCAACACACTGCCTAGGACAAAGCATTCAGAGACACCGATAGCTACTATTATGATATGCAAAAAGGACTTTCGATTTATTAATTTTAGCTGAGTGATTAGCCTTTTATTACAGCAAAATGAATGTACTGGAAGGAAGTCAGGGGAACATGTTCACTGGTGACAGACCACGAAGCTCTGGGAGCTCAGTTATTAACTAAAATTTCACAGCAGATGCAGGCGCATAGCTGCAAGAACACGCGAATGCAGTTTTGCAGTCAACGAGGTTTTCATCTTGCTGCCTCTTAAATGGAGGTGTCACTGCAGGCTCAGGGGACCTTACAGTCATTCCTGTGAAACACGATTTGACTTTACAGCCCAATATAACATCACAGCATTCGTTGGATAATTGTGTATTTGTCTCAGTTTTTTTTTAATCAGTTCTATCTTTTGTTTCCATCTTTTAAAAAAAAATCCCGATGTACTAGTAAAGCAGAGATGAGGAACACACCTGGGACTCCTGTAGGCCTGAAGCTGCACATGTATTTAATTACAGTGAGGTTTCTGCCATTATCATTCTGAACATGCTCATGCTCTACCCATTAAAAACAGGAAAGGGGGGGAAGCTATAGGGAAATGCAGACAGCACACAGTAAGTTTAATCTTTATATGATCTCAAACGAATTTGTGCAAGCAGAATTCTAAATTAACTACACATAAAGAAAGCAGGAAACCTGCCCCCTCTGACCTATGCTCCCCAGAGATGGCTTCTGAGGCTTTTCTAGACTCTTCTCTAGGAGCTAGGTCACCACATGAACCAGGGATGCTAAGGGGCAGCAAGCAATTCCTCTGGCTTGGTGACACAGACATCCTGAGGCTGATCCAGGCCAGCGCAGAGTCCCATTGCTGGACTGAATGACAGGACCTCTGGAGCTCACAGCGCAGGGCAATACACACAGCTTCTCTATTGCCCTGGAGAACAGTGAACGGGCTTCTCACGAGAAGACAGGGAAGGAAGGAGGAGCGAGGGGAGGAGGAAGTATGGAATGGGCTGCAATTCTCATGAACTTGTCACAACTGAGATAGCTGTCAAACGACACGACAGAAAAGAGTGTAGGAAAGAAGGGAAAATCCAGAAAGTCTCTGTTCTCATCCAACACTGGAGCAAATAAGCCAGGAACAAAACTTTAATGCTGATGAGAACACATCTATTTGGCCTTCTGTCTCCCTACTAATCACTGGCAAATACTGACAACCCTATCTGCCTACAACACTTAACCAATTTGCATAAAATGTCAACAAGCTGAGGGTATTTGCATGTGCTAATGTTTCAGGTTCTAGTTCTTATAAATGTTTTAACTCAAAATAGTACAGTCTATGTGTTTCCAAGACCTCTCATAGTTTCCGATTGCCTAAGGAGTTCACACTGGGGCACAGACAAACACAGAGTTCACCCTGCAAGAGTAGGGCTATATAGTCTAGGGAAAAAAATTTCTCATCTTGCTGGTCACAGCTCCCTAACCCTACAGCCTCATTCCCACCACTGATTCAACTTCAAATCCCAGATACTATTTAAAGCATAAAACAATTTAATAAGAATGATCATATTTTAGCTAGGCGGTAGCAGTGCACACCTTTAATCCCAGCACTCTGGAGGCAGAGGCAGGCGGATCACTGTGAGTTTGAGATCAGCCTGGTCTACAAGAGCTAGCTCCATGACAGCCAGAGTCATTACACAGAGAAACCCTGTCTTGAAAAACCAAAAAAGGTCATATTTCATATTTCTTTAGAATGCCATGTACCTGAGAATCACACTGATGATCTATACTGGGATTTCACTTTTTAAAGTTTTAACCTGAAAAGTCCATGTTTCAGTACTTAAAAAGGTCCTTAACAGATAAAAATTCATGTCTCTGGGCATTTTCGGTGAAAAAAAAAAACCAGTAAGCTTACAAGGTTGGTAACCACCAATTCCATTTGGAAAAAGGACGAGGAGGTTAGAGGTCAAGTGACTCACTCAAGACCATGAAATTCTGGCATCAAGATTTGACCTCCAAATCCTCCTTTTCTAGATTCATTATGACTTTTCCCATTATTCATGTTGTAGTCATAGAAAACCAAGATTTTAAAACAGGAAAAGCCTGCTAGTAAATAAAGCCTTAGAAACAAACGCATACACCTAAATAGTGGTGTTCTTGAACTCTTGCGAGACTCCCTGGTGCTACATCATAAAATCAAAGTTCACATGCTGCAGACCATAAAGAGGCAAACACACCTGGTGCGGTCTAGCGTGAGATACAAAACAGCAGGAGAGCCACACAGTGAGCTAGACATTGGATGCACAGACTTCTCCAAGAGACAGATGCTAGCATGTGCCTCACTAATGACGAAGGAACAGAGGCAGGACACCACACACACACAAAAAAAAGCCAGATACTGCTAGAGGTCATACATCAGAGCCCAAACCTCTTGGAATGCACCTAGTATAAATCTGTAGAACAAGTTGCATAATTTACCTCCAAGGTCATGAGAATCACCACGAGCATACCCAACCTAGTACAGCTCAGCCTGGTCAGTTACTAAAACTCTAAATTTAAGTTACTTACCATTTGCTGAAATATGTTCAGAATATATACTAGTGACTTCAATATTAGTCCTGAATAACGATAATCAATATCTATTTTAGTCATTGCTAAATTATAGTAATGACTTATTCATGATTAATATAATGTAAATTATATTATCAATAACTACAAACCACATTTATAACACAAATATTTAAAACATTTAATCATCACATCATAAATCATGCCCACATTCTACATCTTAGTATATTAATATTTAGAGATATATTAGATTACATATTGAGCCATTTATCTTAGACAAGCGAAAGAATATTTAAAGCCAGGCATGATGTCTCATACTTGTAATCTTAGAACTTTGGAGGCAGAGAATTGTCACAAGTTTGAGACCAACCTGGACTTTATAGCCAATTCTGGGCCAGCCTGAGCTACACTTTAAGCTCTTATCTAGTAAGTGGGCAAATGCTTTGAAATGTATCTAGAAATTTGAGTGAAGTGGCACAGTTATTTGTTTGCCTTATTTGTTCTATTTTATTCTACGGGTTCTTTGGCTGCTAGAGCTAAAGGGCCTGGAGGAGAAATGTGTCCGCAGCAGGAACACCTTTGCTCTAGGAGGAGCTGACTCTTCCAAAGGCTAAGCCTGCCTGCAAGCATTGCATAGACACGCTGGAAAAGACAAAGTAATGCTCCTTAAGGATGAATAAAGCCTTCCACGGAGCATGTTCTTTCTGCCTCTGTGACACTCTACCTTACAAAATTCCAGTGGGCTACTCAAGCTTAACAAAGTCCAACAATTTCAATTCAAAACATTTAGTCAGATCATATGGAAATTTAAGACTTAAGGGATCTTATCAAGATTATAGACAATTTGAATACTAAAAAGAGAACAAATATTCACATGGGGTTCCCAATGTGAGGGGTAAAGGATCAGAATGCTTCTTTATAATCTACTCCATACCCTTCTACACGTAGATGTGGAATCTAAGAAATGCAGGCTATTATTCTATTCTCAGACTGCCCTTATTTATTCTCTTTGCTGCCCAAGGAAAAAATATAATTAGGAGCTTCCACTGTGTTCCTAAGGCCTGTGAGCCACAAGAAAAGACATACCTATCAGGTCAGAGGGGCAACAGGAGCCAGGTGACAAGAGGAACACTGCAGTCTCTATCAGAGTTGGAGTTTCACAAGCCAAGCTATACTGATCATTCATTCAAGAAAAAAAAAAGCATTATGTACCCACACTGAAAGAAGTGCTTTCATGGAACAGTGACTTGGACAAGGGCTAACAGGTCAGGGCATGAGGGCCTTGAAGATCAGGAAGCAAGGTAACATGTTACAGTGGGGCTGTTACTTTAGCCAAGCCACCCGGGAAATTTTTGCAAGAGCAAACATTTGACGGGGAAATAACGAGGAGGTCCAATTGCAAGATCTCAAGCATAGCCTGACAAGAAACAGCAAATGCAATGGCTCTGATATTACAGGTGGGTAGTAATGAGGGAAGTAGCAGAAGAGATATGGCTGTGGAGATTATGCCAGACGGAGTCAAGAGTATGAAAACTGGGTCACACAGAGCCAGGATGTGGTAAAAAGATGGTCCGAGCCTAACCTGTACTGAGATGTCCTAACAGACAGTAAGCATAGGAGAGACACGGCCTGGTTGTGCATTGTGCAAGACATGAGATAACTGATGGAGATTAGACTAGAAGGAAGAAAATCTGAACGAAGACAAACCACAAAATTCCACAGTTCAAAGTGGGTGTCCTAGATCAGGGTTTAGCACTGAGGAAGGTTTTAAAGGCAGAGACCACAGAACCTACAGGTAGAGCAAAGAACACAAAAGAAATAAATGACCCAGAATTTGGGATCTGAGGGTTCATGGCGGTGTTATTTATGAGATGACCAACTAAGAACTCTAGTTTGCTTATTAAGATGTCTCTCAAAATCAAAGTGGGTCTTAAACTTGAAGTCATGGGAAAAATCGAGGCTAGAATGAAAGATAAGGGAGGAGACACAGCACTGACTCCCAAATGGAGCATTAAGGCAGGAGCTGGATAACTAAATTTCTTAAAGGAAATGGAGCCAGGTATCTAGATTTCTTTTAAAAAAATCATCTAGATGAAGAAGGGAATTAAAGACAAATGGTATACTATTCCAACCCTGGTCAGATGGCCAGCATGAGAGGTACCTATGAAAGGGATCTATCTCCAGGGAAGGAGAAGACAAGCAGGATCCAGAGGCATGGACTATATTCAAAGAAGGGAGTAGGGTGGAAAGGAATGGGCGAGGCAGTAGAGCCAGGTCAAGAAGCAAGAGCGGAGGTGAACAGTCATCTCAGAGAATGGGGGAACGGGACGGCAGTGCTGAGCTTAAACCAGTGATGCTGATCATGCTGCTGTCTCCAGGCCACTCAGGTGTAGGTCCTGAAAATGCGGCTATGTGGATTTCAGCAAGGCAAGGCAGGGCTAAACCCAACTGACTAGCAGAGTAAGAAATGAAAGACAATTTATAGAAGACACATTTTGATTTAATTTGCTGGGTCAGAAGAGTAATGGACAGAAGTAGAGGGAGGACTGGTGGACTAGAAGTTTTAATGGACAGATAAGGAAAGGGCTACAAAGAGGCGGTTAGACAACGAAAATTCTGGTCCTCAGACGGTGGACGTGTGTGTGTCCCCTTGGTGTTGTTGCTTCAGAACAACAGATCTTGAACATGTTGGCTTCCTACGTTTTGGGCACCTTAAAGGTTATCAACTGATACTATTTATTATAAAACGTGTGGTAACACGTTCAATATTTACCAGATTAGACATTAAGACAGACCTTTTATAATAGCTCCAAATTCAGCATTATAAACAAAAATTTTATGTTTAATTTTTCTTTTTTAAAAAAGGCATTATTTAATGCATTAGAAAATCTCTTTGATATCTGGCTTAAAAGAAGACATTTACATTCTCAAATATATTTCTGGCTTTTCCCAGGGTAGTATACTGAAATATAATAAAAACAAGTTATTTTACAGTAGAGTTTGTTGGGTTGATGAGGGGAGTTCACTGTAACCCCTAAAATATATGGAGGTGCTCTTCAGTACTATAAAATTCAACAAGTGATACTTTCTTCAGATTTAGTCACAGTTGGAATTTGAAACTATATGAATGAAATTTCTATGTTCTTGAATCTGTCAGTTAGCATTGCACTTGGACAGCTCTTGTCTATGTGTGATTTTGTGACATGTGACATCATGGGCCATTCATGTGTCATCATCTGGAGTTACTAAGACCTTCCAGAAGCTCATATCTCAGGAGAAAACATTCCAAGTAGAGAAGCTTGGAAGCTCCGAACAAAAGATCTAAGGTTTCTGAACTTTTAATTTTCATGTGAGCCTTAAAATGTATGATAGGCAACCAAAAGTATACTAGTTGTTTTCCCTTGAAGTGAGCAGCTTACTTCTTTACTTTTTAGGAAAAATTGTGCCAAATGCTTCCGTTAGCTAATCCAATTATTTTTGCCAAGAGAAACTGCATTCCACCCAGGGAAGAACATGGCTTGTTGGGCTCACAACTCACACAATCTCATGAGCACTGTTCCTTGAAATGGCTGCCACTTTTCACTAGGCAGAAAAGTTACAAATGGTTCTTACTTAACCTTGACAAATATTAAAGAGAAGCGCTCTTAGGGTGGCGATGTAATAAAAGTTGATGATTTTTTTTATTACAACTTCATCAAGCAAAGCTGGCATGATTTACTGCACATGAGTGACAGTTCATGAGTACAATGGCAGCCACACGGTCTGGTGCATTAGCGAATTCTGGGTGTGACCAGGAGTCTGAAGCTTTCTGAGGCCCACAGTGGGTGTTAATGGCCTGATGGTAGGTTCTTTAAAGACCTGTGGGATTTTAGAAAGGACGGAAGGAAGGAAATAATAGCTGACAAGTAAGAAGGGCCAGGGAAGAGAACCTCTTGGCTTTTGAGGAAAAAGGGACTGCAGCCTACAGGAACAAGCAAGGGAAGGGTTGCAACATTCCTCCTAGCACACCATGGCCAAGGCCCGGCTCTCAACTGAATCTCGTGAAAACTTCCTCGGCACACTCACACACATCTGTCCAGTCCTAGAACTTTGCATTCAAGATCCCCCAAGAGGGTCCTGCGCCCCATATCCCTCAGTGCAGTTCCTGATGTCTGCTGTTCTGTCTCTATCAAAAACCAACAGCAGGGGTGGAGGTGGAACTCGGTATGGAGCACAAGGCTAGAGTGCAGGTGACCCTGGGCTCAGGTCAGTCTCCAGCACCAAGAAAAGAAAGAAATAGCCACCAGCATGTGATTAAAAAGGCCACACTCCTAGTCGGGCAGTGGTGGCACGCGTCTTTAATTCCAGCACTCAGAAGGCAGAGGCAGGCAGATCTCTGTGAGTTCAAGGCCAGCCTGGTCTACAAGAGTTAGCTCCAGGACAACTAGGGCTGTTACACAGAGAATTAGAGGAACCTTGTCTGGGGAGTCTGGGTCTGGGTGTCACACTTCTAAACATCTTTCCAGTTGAACTTAGTGTGTAACCTCTATAAAGTTTCCATTCTAAGCCAACTTAAATAGACCTTGACCCACCACCTCTATAATCATGCACATATAGTCTATAAAACCTTATTCTCCTTATAACCCTTTGCTACCCTTACTTCAAAATGCAGGCAAATTCCACATGTTGTATATTTTAGTGTCTTTTGGCTTTAAGTTGTGTGTTTGCTTTTTGGTGACCAACACAGCCTTGGGTAAGGGTGTTCTAGTTCTGGAAGAACTTTCTAGACTGCTGCTCTGCCCACAGCTTCCTCTGGTGTCATCTAGATTGAGAACTTAAGAACCAGGGCAAGCACAGAGTGCCATGCTTTATAAGAGATAGCATTAAATAACTCCCTAAAGTCAGTTTGATCATCTTATTATTGACAATGGCAAGTGTATTTCTCTCATATCTTTCTAGCAGAGAAAAAAATCGAATGCACTTGCTTGTTCAATATTTTCATTTTCAAATCCAGACTTTCTCTAAAGGATTGAATTTATGAAAAGGAATATGAAAAATAAAGCCTTTATTTTGTAACTTTGATTACAAATTAAATTTTCACACATACAAAACTATTTTTGATTTGTGGTGTTTATTTCCCTTACAATATGCTATCAATGTTTATAAAACCTGCATGATTCTGATGATTACAAGCAATCCCCTAGTTAAATGCTTTCTTCTATAAAAACTGCCTTGGTCATTGTGTCTCTTCACAGCAATAGAACAGCGACTATAGACAGCAAAGATGAGTCACTGGCTGGGCTGGGAGCTTCCCAACTCACAACAGAGGCCCTCAAACTGACATTTCCAAAAACAATGTAGAAAGTAAAATCTTAAGAAGTCCTATAGTAGTCTCTACACTTTATGGACATCCATTGTTAGAGTTCATCTGAAAGTTTCTGATGAAGTAAAACCAGAAAGAAAGCTTTGCATTCACTCATGTGCTTTTTTGTGATAATTTTTCATTATTACTTTTATAAACATGATTGTCTAACACCACGTCTCTTCTTAGCTGCTGGACTGCTGCCACCAAACTACTACAAAGCAAGCTGGAATACTTACTACAGAAGAATGGGAGAGCCAAAGGGTGATGAATGGAATACAAGCAAGTTCACTGTTACATTAGAATGTCTACCCAATGAGTTGAATCAGGCCACTGTCTGGGAGCAAAGATCCACCTATGTGTCCCATGATGCACCTCTCCTACACAAAGAAACACCAGGGATGGCAACAGGGTTGTTCTGCAAAACAAGTGTAACCTGCATGGCTCCAAAGAGCTGGAAAATAAAGCTATTAAAAACAGACCTATCAAAAATGAGTTTGAGCAGATGTGAGCCCAACGGAGGTGACACAGGGAGTCCAGGGCTAGGAATGGTAATGAGAAACATAAGTGTGCACAAGTCAGCTCTTCACAAAATAAATCCTATGTGTGGCTTTAGATGCTGTTAATTTATATCTGCCTGCAATGCTCTCAGGGTTGTGAGTCAAAGGGAATCATTCATTAAACTATATAAATCAATAAAATTAAAATTATCAGCTTAGACATTTATGATTATTACCATAAATAAGGGCAAATGAGTTCAAATAAATAAGAGATAGCCACTATTAGTGCAATAGAATAGACATCTGTCCTCACTAAGGATTGCTAGGATGAACCCTAACCCCAATGCGAGGGTGTCAGGCATCACATTGTGAGGACATGACCTTCCTGAGAGGGACTGGTGCCTGCTATAATTTAGGTCTTGAATGTCCCATGAAGACCTGTGTACTAAGGACTAGGTCTCTGGGATGGCAATGTGGGGCAGTGGAACCTCAAAGAAATGGAACCTAGTGGGAGATGTTTAGGACACGAGAGACGTGTTCCTGAAGGAGACAGTGAGGGTCCTGCCTCTTCTTCCTTTGTGCACCCTAGAATGTGATGAGATCAGTGGGGTTGAAGTGCCACACTCTGTGGACCATGATGTGATTCCTTGGTACAGTCCCCAAAACAATGTTGTCAGCTGGTCACAGACTACAACCTCCAAGTTTGGGAATCAAATAAACCTACAGCCCGTAACCCCTTTTCCCTAAGGTTCAAGAAAAATCAAAGGGAGAAATGGAAAAAGATTTTAAGAGCCAGAGGACCAGGATGTATGCTCCAAGTGAGGGTCCTCTCGACATGTTATAGGAGTTACACCATGAAATCTCACAATATGATTGCCTAGACAAGACCCACATGATGATATCAGTTGACATGCCAATGGAGTTGGGGAAATTTCACAAGGTTCCACTCCAAGATGAAGAGCTATAGGTAATCAGTTGCTGTTGAGGAAGGGAGAATCAGTTTTATCAAGGAGCTAGTACCCTAAGAGGCTATCCAATCCCAAGAACCAGGCCTAACCACATATACACAGGAGATACATATGAGCAGTGTTAAATGGACTCAGTAAAGTATGTGCACACACATAATTTCAAAAAAAGAGGTCATCAATTTGAGAAGGAGTGGGAGGCATGGGAGGAGCTGAAGGTAGAAATAATGTAAATACAGTAATCGTGTATGAATTTTTAAATTTAAGTTAAAAGAAACTTTTCTCTGCAAAAGTTGAGTATCTCAGGTATTTTGTTACATGACAGGAAGGTAGCTAGGACAATGTTCTTCTAAAAGAAACCCCGAAGAATTTTCCCTCCTCTTCCAGTAGACAAGAACTCAACTGCCTATGAGTCAGAAAGCAGGACCTAGCAAGACACCAAGGATGCTAACAGTTTGATTTTGGATCTCCCCTTAACCTGTGCTTGGCTACGGGAGTCTGATAAGACTGTAAAATGAAGCTGTTAATATAATTTTAGACACCTGTTCTGAATTTGTTAACTCAATTAAGTCTGTGCATATTAAACATGACCTGAATATCATAAGAGATACTTCTGTGGACTTAGCAAGAATAAGGACATTAAGGAACTTGGAAAACTAGAAACTATAAATTACATCATAGCTAATGACACTGAAAGGCACTGTATCCTCAACAAATCATCTCCAAGGCAACCAGAATTCCCTATTTTTCATGACAGAATTCTTTTCATGTATTCAAGTATACAATTTTTACTGTACCAACTTTTCAGAAAGAAACTTGCCCAGTACTAATGACAATCATTAGGAATGTCAGTTACACCACTTACCTGGGTCTGGAACCCTGGGCAAGGTGCCTTGAAGTTATTTTCCATAGTGCTGTCAATCTAAGGAAGTTATTAGGAGGATGAACCAAAGTTCTGTGGGACACCATGATATGTTAATAGCAAAATGCACTCAATAGTCACAGAATACCTATACTCATATAAAAATGCCCAATTCTTGTTTTTCAGTCTTAACAAAGCAACGGTCAATGCTTTACTCCAAGATACCCCACAGGCCCCCAGTGCTGGAATAAGACTCGCGGGTCCTCACATGGCCCCACCAGGAGAACCATGTTCACACTTCTTAAGTTGCAAGAGAAAGTACTGCAGCCTGGATAGTACCTCCAAAGATCTCACTGCTCTGACTCTCCTGGTCACACCCCCAAACTTCCAGACAACAAAGAGATAGATACCAAGGCCCTTAAATAACTGCTATCTTCTTTCAGAACACAGAAAAACTCTCCAAAACCCATAAAATTGTCAATGGTTTGGAAGAAGTGACTATAACTAGGCAAAGAGAAGGGAGCATTTTAATAGTTGGAGGAAAGGAGTTGAAACCTTCTGGAAATTGATAGCTAATGGTTTAGTAAGATGAGGATCAGCCAGGAGTGGTGGACACTTAGGCAGGAGGCTGGAGAGTTCAAGACCCGGGGCTGGCTTGGGCCATACAGACCCTGTCCAGAACAAGAAGGAAGAAGAGAAAGAGTACGGTGTTGCTGCTTAAGACTAGAAAGTAAGTTAAAAAAACAGGAAACATAAAATTCCTCAGTAAGGGTTATGAAAACTTCTTATAAAAGTTTTCTGTAAGAGAATCAATCACAACAATTAATCTCTTTCTAAGATCTCAGAGTTGTATAAATACTTAAGAAATAGTATCACTAAGTTTTCCAGTATTCAAATATGTCTATGGTCATTAACTGCCCCTTAAACTGAAGATTCTGCTAGAAAAAAAAATAGAAAGCATAAAAAGGCAAAATGACTTCACCACAGTCACATGTGAAGCAAGCTGGGGACACCAGAAGTGAAGTTTCCTGCGGTCAGCATTTCTCTCACCTCACACAGACTACTACTAATGGTGGTTAACGCACTGGGAAGGCTTCCGAGAGAGCCACATCACCTGCCTGTAATACACACACTGCTTTCCAGCAGAGGGAGTCAAATCCAGGTAAACCAAATCTTATGCGAGAGATCCAAAGCCCAAAGGATCTATGGCATTCCTCAGAGGGCTTCAGAAAACATGGTCTGGGAGCCCACTACCCCCTTGCAAGACTCACATTTTCCATATGCTTAGCTCCATGATAGGTGAATGCAGTCAGAAAGGCAGAGCCAATGTTATGTGGTCACTGGATATGTTATTCATCAACCTCAGGAGTACACTAACACTCCAAGGTTACTCAGCATCCCCTGGGCAAGGGCAGGCTTTTAAGCCCAAATAGCTCAGGAGACGCTGGATATGCAGAGATCAAGGTGAGCCCAATGCCAGACAGGTGCTATACTGAATTAGGCAGGGACCATGAGGCTGGTGTTGGTTTAGAAAGGAAAACACAGTGAGCCAAGCTGACCATCCAGGAAGAAAAAGTTCAACTAGCAAGAGATCAAGAGCCTGGGTCCCCAGATAGCAAGAGGAGATGAAAGCATGGGAGTCCTCCACAGGGCTCCACAGAAACCAGGCCCACCCAGCCCCGCAGGGAACTAGGCCTGCCTAGGGTGAGCACTGCCCTCTTTAAGAGCTGAGAGGTGTTTCCTAAGAGACCAAAGTTAGGGTGGCAATTCAATGTGAGGTCAGAGAGCATGAAGGAGAGTGCTGAGTGTCGGTTAATAGTTTTCAAGAGTGCGGTGGGTTTTCCTAGAGATCAAAGTAACCAACTGTTTTCACTTTCTCTAAAGCTTAAAATACAAAACAAGCAACTGTGCAAACAGAACAGTTCCAATGCATAAGACAGTTACTATGGGACCTCAAGATGCAGCTTTTCAACCTTTTTCCACGGACAGAGTACATGCTGAAATGCTTGGGGAAAGGTCCTTTTGTGGTTCTACTCATCTGTCTATCTATCTATCTATCTATCTATCTATCTATCTATCTATCTATCATCTACCTACCTACCTGAGATTACAATTTACTATCTATCTGAGATTATAATTTAATTGTATTTAACCTTACCTTTCCTCCAATCAAACCCTCACATATGCCATTCCCTGCTCTCCTTCAAATTCATAGCCTCTTTAAAAACAACTAGTTGCCTGTTGTATGCATATTATATATGTGTGTACATGTGTATATATGCATATATGTATACATACACACATCACACATATGCACATGTGTATATATGTATATACATATATACACATAGGCATATTTATGTATGTATGTGTATATATATTCCTAAATTAAACCTGTTCAGTCTGTATAATGCTACTTGTATGTATGTTATCAGGGCTGACTATTTGGCACTGAACAACCAATCAATGTACTCTTCCCCGGGGAAGGCCACCTCCCCCGTTCCCAGCTTTCCTCATTGTCTATAGATTATGTAGGGCTGAGGCCTCAGGGCTTTCCTCCATCCACACTGGCATGCTCACTGGTGTCGGTAGTTCTATGATGATGATGACACATCAGGGGTATCAGTGGAAAAGGAAGACTTTTCAGCTTAATTACAAAACATTCCTCCTGCCATCATCATGATGTGTCACCAGGAGATGATCTCAGGGAATTAATTAGTTCCCTGACTTTGTCATACTGTAAGAGTCATCATGAGATGACAGAACTGATCTCACTTAGGTCAGTCTTAGACAAAACAACAGCTTTCTGTACTCTCCCACAGCCTAGGTAAGTATCCAGAAGAGTATCACTACAGTTCTCTGTCCTGAAATCACCCAACTTACATGACAACCACTCCCTGAAAGCAAGTTCTCCCCAACAGGGGTAGACATGTGTACCTCTCCTATTATTCCAGAATTACACCTTACATGACAACCACTCCCTGTAAGCAAGTCCTCCCCAACACGGGTAGACATGTGTAGCTCTCCTATTATTCCAGAATTACACCTTACATGACAACCACTCCCTACAAGGGAGTCCTCCCCAACACGGGTAGTCATGTGTACCTCCTATTATTCCAGAATTACACCTTACATGACAACCACTCCCTACAAGGGAGTCCTCCCCAACACGGGTAGTCATGTGTACCTCCTATTATTCCAGAATTACACCTTACATGACAACCACTCCCTACAAGGGAGTCCTCCCCAACACAGCAGACATGTGAGCCTCCTTCTATTATTCTAGAATCACAAAAGATAGGTTCTATCTGCAACTAGAAAGCTTCTGGGAAGACTGTTTCTTGACTGTTTCTTTTCATTTTTTTGTTTTGTTTTGTTTTTTGTTTTTGAGACAGGGTATCTCTAGGTAACAGCCTTAGCTGTCCTAGAAACCAATATGTAGACCAGGCTGGCCTTGAACTCACAGAGATCTGCCTGTATCCGCCTCTCAAATGCTGGGATTAAAGATGTGCAACACCACAGCCTGGCTAAAACTGGTTCATTTCTAATCCAAGGAAACAGAGTAAGGGGTACCACAAGCCATTCTTCCCTCCCACTCCCTATAGCTTTAGGTTCCCAGGCATCCTCACTTGAGCCCGGCTAAAACTGGTTCATTTCTAATCCAAGGAAACAGAGTAAGGGGTACCACACAACCATTCTTCCCTCCCACTCCCTATAGCTTTAGGTCATCCTCACTTGTTCTGTCCCTACACAAGTAAAACTCATGTCATCTAAACTTAGCCTATTTCCTTGAACATATTTAAAATGAGACAGGACTGTTAGAGGCATGGCTTCTAGAACATTTCTAAGACTGGTTTCTAATAGGTGTGGAGATGTGAAATCACTGCCAAGCCACCAGTATCAGAGAGTCATCTTGTAAAGTATGTCATCCCCTTTGGTGAACAGACACAGACTTCAAGGCATGAGGTATCTGAACACAGAGGAAAGAAAGCTAAGGAACAGAATCTGAAAGATTGCATGACCTTAACTGAATGCTGAGTCATGCTGCATTTGTGTACATACCAAGCAAAAGGTTTACTCAACAGAGAATATGTTGTTGTTGAATATTTCTAATACATGTAGTAGACATATGCAACAGAATAACCCTATATTGGATATAGGGCTACTCTAGCTACTTATATAACCACACAATCACAAGGTGACACTGTGTGCTACTCCTGTGCACCTACAAAACTGATCAGAGCATCTTCAAGCAAAACACCAGCTAAACGTAGGGTCAATGTCTGTTTTACTTGCTTTTTACTTTTTGAAATTTTACACACACACACACACACACACACACACACTCTCCATGGTACCTCTGAGAATGTCCAAGAACAACTTGTGGGAATCGGTTATCTCCTTCCATAACATAGTTTCCAGGATTGAACTCAGGTTATCAGAACTGGTGACCAGCACATTTGCCCACTCAGTCATCTAGTTGGCCTCCACTGTACAGGTTTTTCTTAAAATACAATATTCTAATTATCTAAGAACTTCATACATACATGCAATTCATTTTGATCATATTCACCCCCAACTCCTCCTAGACTCCCTACTTTCCCACACCCTCCTTTTTATCTTTAGTAATCTACCCATTCCAATCTGTGTTGCCAATATATTCATAAGTGTGGGGCCACCCAAAGGACCATCACTTGTCTACCAGATGCCATTCTTAAAGAAACTGACTCGGGGATGGAGAGATGACTCAGAGGTTAAGAGCACTGACTGCTCTTCCGGAGGTCCCCAGTTCAATTCCCAGCAACCACATGGTGGCTCACAATCAGCTGTAATGAGAGCTGCTGCCCTCTTCTGGCCTATAGGTGTACATGCAGGCAGAACATTGTATGGATAACAAATAAATCTTTACAAAGAAATAGAAAGAAAACTGGCTCTCCGTCCTCAGAAGCCATAATCAATAGCTTCTGGGCTAAGGGTTAGACTTGCGAGCCTCTCTCCACTCCATGCTGGTATGGTGATGGATTGCTATTGTGCAGGCAACCACAGCTGCATAAAGTTCATGAGTTCAGCTGAGAGCTGTGCCCACAAGACAATGTCTCCCTCCACTCCCTAACTGGAGTTCCCCTCCAGGGGAAAGTGCTCCTATAGGGAGCCAAATAAAAAGCCAAATGACGGGTGTGGGATACCTTCCCTCATGTTGTTGGTTAGAGGTGTCCCAGAGAACTCTAAAACAATACTATTGTGGTTATACTATACTCTATATAGTAATAACTCAGTCAGTATACTACTGTCTCTAATACTATAGACAAACAAGGCTATTGTTCTGGCTTACCCACCAGAACCTGGTGGGAAGACCCAACTGCTGAAGTCACCACATACTTTGGTCACAGGACAGAAAAACAAAGTCACTACTAAACAGGAAGCTTCAGCCCTGACAACAGGCTTTCAGAACACTGAAAAGCGCTATGCAGGCTCGTCCAGCTGTGAACCTGATATACTACAGCAGACACAGGCAGAGCTACAGCAGGGACAGGCAGAGCTACAACAAGGACAGGCAAAGCTACAGCAGAGACAGAGAAAGCTACACAGGGACAGGCAGAGCTACAGCAAGTACAGGCAGAGCTACAGCAGAGACAGGGAGAGCTACAGCAGGGATGGGCAGAGCTACACAGGGACAGGCAGAGCTACAACAGGGAGCTACACAGGGACAGGCAGAGCTACAGCAGAGACAGAGAGAGCTACAGCAGGGACAGGCAGAGCTACAGCAGAGACAGGGAGAGCTACAGCAGGGACAGGCAGAGCTACAACAGGGACAGGCAGAGCTACAGCAGGGACAGGCAGAGCTACAACAGGGAGCTACACAGGGACAGGCAGAGCTACAAGAGGGACAGGCAGAACTTCAACGGGGACAGGGGAAAGGCAGAGCAAGCTATGCCCTTGGGTGCAATAGTGATGCGAACTTGGGAGATAACAAACTACACTCTGAATGGCTGTAGGGTCTGTTCCAGGAGAGGAAATGCACCCCTATTACTGTAAATCTAGCCAAGAACTCTGTTAGGAAGCTCATAGCTCTCCCAAGGGTGAACCTACTGCCTCTGTCTTGCTAAATGTGCATAATTTCAAACTGCCCTCTAGATTCAAATGTCTATATCCGTAGATTGGTGCAGCTCTCAGACTTCATCGGAGAAGCTCCTTTGCAATGTGGATAGTCGTTAATCCAGAAACTCACAACTGGCCGAAGTGCAGAGGGCGTCACAGGAGTGTTCCGCCACAAACAGACATCTATGTCACACTCTCTCCATGAGTCTCAGGGACCATGAAGAAGAAAGGTGGAAGACTATAAGAGAAAGAGGTCAAGGAAGACCAGAGAAATATCAAAATCTTTTTAAAAATCTGGTCTGTCCTTTTAAAAAGAGCAATTGTCAACACAAAGATTATGAAGCCCAATAACTCATTGAAATCAGAGTTTCTACTTGAGTGTTCAAAACTATATATTTAAAACTTTGCATTTCTGGTGTTTGGGTTTACCAGTAGCAAATAATACAAACCCTTTAGAAATAAAGGGGAAAACTTAGCTAGGTAGGCTAAAACATAATGTTTATATTTTACTTTTTAAAATTTTGATGAAATCCCTTCTATACATGATTCAACAAATCAGACATGTGACGTATATGTATAAACTGTAATGTCTATGCACAGCTGTCACGAAACATTCTAAGTCAAGGGGCAGGATAAGGCAGACAGGAACAGAAAAGAAAAGCATAGAAAGTGGAGTTGAGTTCAGGAGAGAAGCGAAGGGGAAGAGCTGCTGTGGAAGCCATCCGAGCGGGACCTTTACAACTGTGGTAATGTGCCACTCTTAACAGCACAAGAGAGCTACCAAGGGCAAGTCACCCTCCTTGGTGTGGAGCTAGCTGAGAAACAGAAACAAGGGGCCTCCTTGAAGCCTTATTAAAATACCTTCAGTTCCATGACAGTGTTTATTCAAGATTTAAATCTCCAAATTAGTAAATGTTAGGACTCTGGTTTGTTTACTCAGAAAGGCTTCGCTACACCTGTGAGCATCTTCAGTACCCAAAGCACACAGAGCTACAACAGTAATGACAACACTGTTGCTGGTTAACACGGGCCGGACACAGATCGCCATGCCAGATGCTGTTCTTGGCATCCAGTATCTGTCTGAGAACTATGGGGCAAATACTGACACAGGCTGACTTTACTGAGAGAGAAACTGAGGCTCAGGGGGGGTAGCAGTATTAAAGTCACCAGTTAGTAGAAACAGGAGATTCAGTTGGGTGACCTGACCCCTGAGTCTTTCATGTTAACCTCTGCCATGTGATGGAATCAGTAAGACTCTTTCCTGGGTAGGGAACTTCATTAGAAAATACACCTCTTTTTGGAGCAAAGGACCCCAAGTTAGAGCTCCCCCCAACCATAGCTCCCCAGGACAAATCAAAGGCCAAGACATATCTATTCTAGTTCCTTCTATGAACCCACACCACTACCACTAGTCTGTAGGGCAATGATTCTCAACCTGTGGGTCACAACCCATTTGGAGTCGCACAACAGACATCTTCTATGTTGGGTATTAACATTATGATTCATGACTGAGCAAAATTGCAGTTATGATGTAATATGGCTGGGCCGGGGGGGTCACCACAGCATGAGGAACTGTATTAAAGGGCTGCAGCATTAGGAAGGTTGAGAACCCCTGATGTAGAGGACCACTCTCCCAATGTGTATTTTCTTCTATTACAGAAGGGGGAAAAAACCCTAGAAAACCAAGTCAGCAGTTACACTGTCTCCATTAAAGCAACAATTCAAATGTTTTGCTTCTTAGAGCTGGCAGCCTTCTTCTAGCACTATTCTGTATCTTCCGGTCCTTGCCAGTTCACCACATCATCTGTGCAGAACTCTTCTGGCCCTGCAGGTAAGAAGCCATACCTACTTTCTTGTTCTCACCCTTCGGAAACCTACTGGAACCTCAGCGGGCAGCCTCAGCCTTCCGACCTGCGGCTGTCATGGAGAAGCACGCGCTAAGTTCTCACTACTGCACATTCCCTATTCCTATCATCGGCAGGAAACCAGCCTGGTCTGAAATTCCTGGAGGAAGCATTTCTCCTGCCAGGGCCTCCTAAGATGCTGATGGCAGGCATGTGCCATTCTCTCAGACTGCAATATTTCTAAACCAAGGAAGTCGCCTTTCCTTTAACTCTTCCCCCAGTTCTCTATTGTAAACCTTAAAAGTTATTAGCCTGACTCGTCCCAGGAACCCTGGAATGCTGCTAAAAATCCCTCTGCTTCTCACTGACAAGGCGACTGCTACATTTTGTATGGGAGGCTAATTAGACACGTGACTGGCACACAGTTCTTTTAGGCATTTTTAAACCCTGATTCACAGGCAAATATGTATCTATAAAACATATATACACACCTACAACTACATTCACAATGCATATATGTCAATATTTAAATTCCTTCCAAAGCAATGTATGCACCTGATTTCCAAACACATTTAATTGAACCCGCTGTCACTTCAAATGAAATTTCTACTTAATTGGTTACTGTGTGTGAATTACTAACTAGTGCTCCTTGAGAACAGAACATAAAAAAAGAAGAAAGAAAAGCTCCTGGTGCAACTGGAAATGACAACATCTCCCCATCTCCATGGCTGCACAACAGATCCATTCCTTCCATCCTCGTTTTGTTGTCAGCCTCCGTGAGCTCTGGACAGGCGGTCTGAATAGGCATGAGGGAGGGGGACCACTTTAGACCTGCATCCTCTTCTGATGGAAAGATGCTCAAACTCTCCGCAGAGCCGGCACGACCTCAACTTTGCCAGAACATGAAGAATAGGCACCAACACTCCTTTACCATGTCTTCTGCCCCCCTGTGCCTTTTAGAACAGGTCGCTACATTTATCAAAGTGGCACAACCGGGGATGGGCTCCTAATTCCGAAAACAAAACAATACTTAACCATCATGGAAACATCTCTAGTCCAGTACTGCTAAGGTCTCAATGTGTGCACCCCAATTCTCATGTTGGAAAATGAACCCCCAAAGTTGTATCTTAATAGTTTGAAACTGGGGCCTTGGGAAGCTATTAGGACTTTGGATGAGGTCATGGGAGTGGTGGCCCCAGGCTGGCAGGGATGTCTTTATAGAGAGGAAAAGAGGCCCAAGACAGCACGTCTGCTCTGTCACATCGTGAGATGTCCTTCGCCATATTAGAACACAGTAAGGAGGCCTTCAGCAGGTTTCAAGCACATGCCATGCCATGCTCTTTAGCTTTCCAGCCTTCAGACCATTGATTCTTTATCCATGACTCAGTTGTGGTGTTTAGTATAGGAGCAAAAGCAAAGCTCTAAGAGAAGAGGGTAAAATCGCCATGAGACCCGGGCGCTCTGACGCTGTGTGTCACGTAGGAGTCATGGTGTCTTCCTTCTCAGCCCCATCCCCCACGCTCCTCCTCGGTTCTCCTTTCATCGTTCCTTACTGGTTACTGCCTGTGTGTCAAGCAAATGTGAAGCTCCGCAGGAGATCCCAGCCCATTTTACTGGGCCAAGGGGAACACGTATATTTAGCCTTGGTCTAGTGGTGGCCTCCACTAGATGAGCACTCAGAAGAAGAGCCTACAGGGTCTAGCTTACCAGGTAGTTCAGTTAGGGACAGCAGCTTGGATGTTTATGATAACAGGCAGCAGATGCTGGGATAGTATAGGAAAAGCATATAACAATATATATCTTATAAATATAAGTGGCCATTGCCAACAGAAATATTTAGTCACCCAAAAGAGCTGTCAAAGGAATCTTGGCCTCTGTGAAGACTTTGAGAGTTCTCAATAGCTTTCTTGTTTAACCATTGGCAAAGTCAGTGGGTACACTTTTGTATCTAGAGACGGGAGCAAATGAAATAATTTATTCTTTAAGTGGTAGCCAAAATGATACTGAGAAGGCTGTGTCAAAAGAGTATCTTGTGTTTAGAGCCAGTGAGGTAGCTGCAGATGGGTCAGAAGGGAGCCAGCTCCTGCGTTCCGAGCTCAGGGTTTTGTTTCCTGGTCAAGGTAAACCCTGAGAAGCAAGGGGTCTCACCTCTCCCTTGGTTACCTTTCTTCCCAGATCCCACTGTCTCCTCCTTTACACTCTGCTCTACCCAGGATTCCCTATTACCACCAGCCAAGAGAATAGTCAAAGAGCAAAACAGAACATACAAGGCAACCTCTTCAAAGACTGGCCTTTGTGGAATTAGTAGCAGATGGTCTTATCTGGCTCACATGATGATTCGTCCCCACCCCTACTGCCCCCCCTTCAGGTAAGCAGGTGGCTGCCAGTGGTACCTGCTCTCAAATGGTGCTAATTCACCCCACTCATTGCCTCTGGACCGTCAGGACTACCTAGCCTAAAAATCGTTCCAGCGCCATTATCTAATTCAGCAATTAGATAATAACTGAACATAGTGCCCACTACTGTGCTCCTAGTCCAGTTATGAGTCACAGGAAAGCCTAGTTCAAAGCCGGACAAGCTAAGATCCCAGATCAGCACCAGGACCACACCTCATGTGTGAACACATTCAAAGTCTACATCATTCCTCACTCCGTTCTTCAAGAAGACACAACCAGAAGAAGCCACTCAAAGTGCAGCTTGCATCTGGAGAAACAGGAATTAAAACCAACCTCCGTGTCCCTATAGATGAGGAGCCCAGCAGGGAGGCTGGGAAGTTCTGATACACCTTAACCCACTTCTGGGAATTCGAACCTAATTAAAGGTCAGTCTTATTTGTTTCTTTGCTGTTCTTATATACCCTCCTGTCTTCCCATTCCCCCCAACACACCTCACCTCTCCCCAGATCTACTCCCACCTCCACACCACAGGGATTGGTGGCTGACCTGTGAAGCCAGACACCTTTAAACAGGAACGGGTCAGAGGACAAAGGTGCAGTGTCTTTATTATCTGAAGCCTGGCCACCTGTTGGCACAAGTATATCACACACCATACATACCCACTCGTGACATACTGCCCAGCTAGCCAGCTTTCCTGTCACTTCTGATTCACTATTAACTAAATGCTGATGGCACTCAAGGAGCCGGCACAAGTTGAGCTAACAACAAGCAAAGCCATTTGGAAAAGCAAATGGCAGTGAGAAGACAGAGCTCCTCAAGAAAGCGGTGACAGCTGAAAATAAGTTTTTGTGGCTCTTCTTCCGTGAAGAGGCAGCGTGGGATGACAGAGGAGACGGCTGAGTTTGGCACTAACTGTCTCCACAGTTGCTGTCACCAAGCCTCCAGCACTTTCTTTTCAGCCAGGTTGTGCCTTTTAGCATGAGAAGCACAAACAGAAAGCAATTAGGGCCAAGGAAGAACAATGAGGATGTCTGTGGGGAACAAGGGCAGAACACTAGTTAATCCTGGTGGATTTCCGTCCTGATTTCAAACATCAGTGTGGTGACAAGACACAGGAGGAGCTTGCTGGAAATGCAGGCCTCAGATCACCCCGCCTACCCCTCTGCTCTGGAGGAGGCCCCAGGTGATCAGATGCAGGTGGCCATACTAGGTCAAACTCTGACTCAAGTCACTTTTCCCTGCATCTGGGACAGCTAGTCTGCATTGGCTGGGAGGCCTGAATTTAAGTGGTAATTCAGTTGCTCAGAAATTACAGGGCCTGTGGTGGGTCATTTCGTCTTTCTTGGCTATTCCTACCAAATGAGAGCAAAAATCACAAAGGGCCACTGAGAAACACTGCCCTTGGAAGCCGGCTTTTTTCTAATGGGCCCCAAAGAAGATTTAGCTCTGTTTCAGAGACCCACAGAGCAAGCAGCGCCTTTGGCCTGCATGTTTGTGGACCAGATACAAATGGGAAGGAAAGTCTGAGCTGGAGACTCAATACCTCACGGAATCACATACATTCTCTACCTTAGTCAACCGGGAACCAAAGGCATGAACTACCATGGTGGGGTGATCAGAGCTTCACGGTGCTGCCCAGAAGGGCGTCACCAACCTCCATGACAGGAGGCCCGTTCCCTTGTGTTCTGCAGACAGAGTGGCCTGCCTTCATGTGTCCTTACTCTGAGTCAAGAGAAGGATTCTGGCAGATTGTGCGCGAAGAGAACTTTTGTTCAAACCACCAGCGTGTTGGTATAGTGGTGCTGCCTGTCCTCTAGGCCAGGCTTGACTTTTGGAGAGCAGGTGCCACCCCCCCAAAATGAACAAATGCCATGCAAAGAGCCTCCCTCCCCCACTGGAAGTGCGGTGCTGTTCACTGTTCTCTCTGAAAGCAGGGCTTGTTTGTTCAGTAAAGTAAAGCATCTGAATTATTAAGGGATTTAAAGGTGCTAGAGGGGAAAGGCCATGCCCTAAAATAAGATCTGCGGTTAGCTCCAGGTCTCCGTGAGAAGTGAAATTGACATCCTCATTCCCTCTTTAATTATTGGAGGAGGGAGCACTGGCAGAAGGAATGAGGGGACTGCCAATGAGGTTAGGGGGGACCCTGGAGGACAAAGGAGACAGTGAATGACAGCACAGACAGGGGTTTGCCAAGTGCTACTTCCTCCTTCCCTTATTTTCCCCCAAGACAACCAAATAAATTAGATCACAAACCAGTGAGTCCTATCAGAAAACAAAAATCAACAGAATTCTGCCTCATTCGGTATGTACTTCCAGTACAAGAGGAGCCGGGGAGTGATAAACTGCAAGGAACATGGGCTTAGGGCAGGTTCATTCCCAGTCTCTCCCCAGCTTACCCTCCCACTTAGGTGTGTTAGTGTAGGCTTGCCCCAGAAGCCCCATTCCACTAAAGCTAGGTAGGCTGTCTGCTCAGGATCTGAGGTCTCCTTTCTTTTGTAAGGTGCACACGGTCCACATTTATTGGAAGATGTAAGAAGCCAACTTATATGAGAGTTTATGAATTCAGGTATAATGGATAATAACATGTTCAGTAATATTGCTGTTAAATTTAGAATCAAGAATACTTCTATGCTGAACTTGGGAGTTGGCATACTGCTGTGCCATGGAAGATGATGAATTCTGTCTATCCCATGGTCTGGGTCAAGACTAGAGGAGGCCTGCACATCCGTGCTTGCTGCAGAGGCCATGTAGGAAGTCAGTGAACTCAGAAGCACAGTTAATCCCCATGCCACACTGGAGAGCCTCAGCCTGTATCCCCTGAGACGCCTGTCTGCCTGCCCTGTCTCCCTCTTAGCATCTTTGGAGGGAGAAGACAACCGGGTAGTTCTCCGCATCAGGCTGTTGCAGGGATGCCTCATCTCCAAGAGCTAAGTAGTGGTTATGGAATGGGGAGCTGGCAATTATGAAGAGGAGACTCCACCACTATCTGCAATAGGCAGGTCACAACTTGTCCTCTGGAAGGGAAAACAGAGAGAGAAACCTCTAGGAGCCCATGCCTGCCCCAAGGCCACCTCCACAGCAAGGACTCTGAAACATCTCCCTAAACACAAGGCACCCTGGATTCCCACAAGAAGCCAAAGAGTTACCTAATTGATCGTTCTGGCCACATTTGATCAATTTTATCTTTAAAACACGACTTAGCTCTACCCTGTCCTCACCAGCCCCCACCACAACTTTGCTCCACCTTTCTCTTTCCATGAACTATCACAAGATCCCCAACTCCAGCCTCAGAGCATCTTCTCCTCATTCCAAGGTCAAGGTAAGCCTGTCTTCTCCCAAGTTTCATTGCGGTTATAACTGAATCTTTGCCCAAAACACATTAGACAAAGATTAATTTCTGGAATACATCAAAAAATTAAAAAAAATTAAATCCACCAAAAACCATCCAATCAGTAAGTGTGAATGAAGAGAGAATGTTCAAAGACTGTACAATGGCCAATAAGTGTATTTAAAAAAAAATTCCCACATTTTTAGCAGGGAAGTGCAAATCAAAACTCTAGTGAGATTGTATCTCACACCAGTCAGAATGGATATCATAAGGAAAAACCATAACTTCTAGTGAGAAAAGGTGGAGATGGGATTCTTTACTCTGCTGGTGAGATCATAGTTAGGTACCATCACCATAGAAACCAGAATGCTCCACTCTTGGCTACCAGGGAATCTGAGTCAACTATGGACAGAGATGCCCATGCATCCGTACTTCTTGTAGTGCTGGTAATAACAGCCAAGTAACAGAGTCAGCCTAGATGCTTGCCAACACATTATGGATAAATAAAATGCTGTATGCAGGCATAAGTGTCTCACACCTTTAAGTTCAGAGCCAGCCTGATCTACATAGAGAGATCCAGGTCAGGCAGGGCTACATAGTANTAAGAAAATATGGTATATGTATACAATGTTTTATTCAGCCACAGAGAATAAAATTATGTCATTAAAACATTTGCAGAAAAATGGATAAAACTGGAGATCATATTAACTGGAGATGATACTAAGAGAGATAAGCTCAATACAAAGAGGCAAGTATGTTCTCTCTCTGCTGTAGAACACTGTCCTCCAAGCACATAGCTTGAAATGGAAGCCATGATAACCTGTACCAGACTCTGCCAAGACTGGCCCCACTAATAATTTCCCATGGAAAAGATGAATAAGACATTCATAGGGCAGGTGTTCATAGGCCTTTCCCAGAGATATGTAAGTATCAGTTCACAGTCCTGGGGAAAGGAGACTCTTCGTAGGTGATGTGGATCTCCATAAGCCACCCATATTGTGGTAAGTCATCTACTTCTTCACCAATGCTACTCTAAGTACCCTCAGTTTAACTAACAGACTCACTAAGCTAGACCTGGGGTGACATGGTTACTCTCACCTACTGTTGCTACCTGATCTAGGGTGAATACGTTTGTTCACACCACCCTAGGATTAATAGACAAGCACGCATATCTGTGATCTAGACTTTCTAAAAATATATGCATAAGACATGAAATGGAAGGGACAGGATTTGGAAAGAAGAACAGGACCAGCAGAAGAGATGGACAAGACAGAGAAAATGGGTGAAATATGAGCCAAAGTGTATTTTGCATATATTGTCATAATGAGGCTCTGAGCTCTACTCTGAATCAAAAGGAAGTTATAATTAAGTCTATCACGAATATGTGCTAGCAAAACACAAAACTGCATTTATATTGCAAACGTTCTGTAGGTGTATATATCTTATAATAATTTAATATGAGCCTATCACCTCATATACTTGTCATGTTTGTGGTGAAAACATTTAAGCAGGGCCTATTTATCAATTTCCATTTTTACATAATTAACTGGAGTCACTTTACAGTAGTCCATAAGACTACATGACTCATCCCTCCCAGACAGGTCCTTGACAACCACCATTCTCCTCTCTGCTTCTCAGCATAGCGTTTTAGGTCCCACACATTAGTGAGACCATGCAGTGTCTGTCTTCTCTATGGCCCGGCTCATTTCACTCAGCAAAATCTGCTCCAAGCCTTTCCATGTTGGGAAAGAACACACACTCTAAAAATCTTACTTCCTAGTGCTCACAGGCATTAGATTCTTCAGTCCCCCAATTCTGATGGAAATAGATTCTCAAAGTGCCGTATGTCACAGTCAGGTAGACCTGGATGGCATCACAATCATGTAGACCTGGATGATGTTATAGTCAGGTAGACCTGGGCAACCCGGGATGCTGTCACAGCCAGGTAGACCTGGATGACGTCACAGTCAGGCAGACATGGACCCACCTTGCTCTGGTTCGTGATTCCTCCCCTAACACAAGCTGAAGTTTAATTTCCCAAGTCTCATGACAGTGATATTAGGGTGGAAACTTGGTGTTTAGCAGTGGAGCCTCTGAGAAATGGTTATACCAGAACACCAGGATAGAGCCTCCATGACTGAACTCCCGTGGTTTTATGAGGAAAGGGAGAGAAACACGGAGCTGCTAGCGTTCCTGCTATGATAGGATGTATATGTAAAACGCCCTTATTACAACCTCTGCCCCCCTTTTTTTTGGATCTCAAACCCCAGAACCCTGAGACATGACAGATCACCATTTTCTTTATGAAATATTTTGCCCTAGGTGTTTTACTTATTAAAGCAGCAAATGCTAGCTAATACACACCACCAGAAAAATCATCTCAAGAGAGAGGATATTGTACAGTTGGCTCCCACAATCTGCATTTTCAACGACTTCTCTGGATAATTCTGATAGAGCGTTACAAGAATCCTTCCCTGTGGTTTCAAATACAGGTTTCCCAAGTGCAAGACCAGCAACCCCATCCCACCCCCAGTCTCTGCAGGTGCTGTCCTGGACTCTCTCTGCCATGGGTCTCGCCATTTTCTACATATTGTCCAGATTGGGCTCATATATCAATTCTATGAGATCACCTCCTCAAACGCACAATTTTTCTCTGTACACCCCAAGCTTCAAATGGCTAGTATAACATATTTAATTAATCTCACCTACCAGTCCCAGAACTGTGAGCATGGCCCTACACATAGTAGGCACTCAACAATGTACCCGACCAGCCGTTGTTGTTGTTTTTAAATAGATGAACAAGTGAATGAATTTTGAGCCAGTCCAAAATGGCTGGAAGGCAGTGTTTATTCTCGGATGGTCTATCATTATCTCAGAACAATAAGCTCAAAAGACACACTAGAGAGTGAGGAAGAGAAATGCCAAAGGAATGAAATTAGTCCCGCGATCAACACGGACTTTTTACAAGGCCGTTTTTGGTGACTGCATGCTTCCAGTTGTTCTAACTTGGGGATCCTTTACAAGGCTGCAATTTTCAGCTCATGCTGCCAGCTAACTACTTTCATGCTAATTTCTCTCAATAAATACGATTGCTGGGGAAGACACATGCACTTGTTTGCATCATAAAGGCCAAAAACCTTGAAAGCACCACTTTTTCTACTTTTAATTTCCAAACTGGGTGTTGGGCCATACTCTCCTTGGGCGAAATAATGGCTACAGGAGGCATCATATAAATGTCCAGTAAGCAGGGTGGTGATAACACACGCTGAAAGCATGCAGACCCTCCCCTAGGTGACCTTCAAAAGGGATATGTTTTATGAACAAACAAAACCCCATGTTGGACCTGTTAGCCCAAATCCCAGTATGGAATGATAAATCAATACGTAATTTTCTTGAAAGAAGCATCATTTTACTACTTCTTTATATTTTCTAAAGTATGAAAGAGACTTCTCTAGGGTTCAGGCAAGCTAAATTTCCCTAACAATTACCTTTATAATTTATTTGATAAGCCATGAAATTTTAACACCTTAAGGTTAAATATAAGCTTAAAATAAAATACCTTTGGTGTGTGGGGGGAGGTGGCTACTCACCTCCTAAGGGGACATCACTTGTGTGATGGCAGCCTAGTGCCAATTAGGAAAAGCCTTTCCCTGCAGCAAGGGTCTGGATGATGGGTTTATGATCCCATCTCTTCAAATCAAATACTTATTGTCTCGTGTTGCTCTTTATTAAGACATTCCAGTACAGCTTTATGATGAATTAATATTCCCAGATCTGAAAACTCTAAGTGTTTCACAAGTATCGTGCACATATTAAAATTTTCAATAACCTGCCAAGGAAAAGGAGCCTTGGGGAACATCGTCTGCCATTCAGAGAGTCTGAAAACCAGTGAAATAAATAGGAGCAAAGTTGCTTGTGAAATGTTTAAATCTCCCTGACAAACCAGCTGGTCACACTAGGTAGTGGTCACCAGTGACCTGCTGCTTTCTACTTCCCTTCACAGGCCGTCAGCTCTTGGTGCCGTGATCCCCGCTCTTTGCATCTGACACCCATCCATGGCTTCTAGCTAGTCACTCTGTCGTGTGGCTTCTGCCACTACCT
>LOEQ01002524.1:406165-418202 GCA_001685075.1 Bramus lutescens
CTCTCTCTCTCTCTCTCTCTCTCTCTCTCTCTCTCACACACACACACACAGAGATAACCCTGAGACAGACGGCTGACGCACACCAACTTTTTTCACTGAAAAGTAGAGTTGCCAAACCCAGGGAGGCTGCTGCAATCACTGAATAAATGAAAAGGGGTTAAATGTGGAGTTTAATGGCACCGAACTGCACAACATCCTCATCAGCAGGCAAACAGGCAATTTCTAAGGAAAATGCGCTAGAGGAGGCAGATCCAATGCAGAGCACAGTCACATCAGCTCAGAGGTATTTAAAGGAAAAATCTAAGCAAAATGTGATAGGCGGTGATCGGGCCCGGGCCCAGAGAAGCACAAACCTAGAGGGTCTTTCCTGCACCCAGCCCCTCTGCAGAATCCCCTAGCAGTTCCTTCCATCCCAGTGCAACTTCCTGTCCTCCTGTGATGTCACATGCCTCACTCTCCTCATTACCAGCATCTTGGTTCATCTCCTTTGAGAATCCATTCCTGTTAGACACCACTGTTGGACTTTTGAAGTCATTAAACATTTAAGGGCTTAAATTTTCAATACTTTCCAAGTGAAAAGAAAGAAAACCCAATGGGATGGTTATTATTAATGGCTTGTGGGTTTCATTTCTTTTTTTTTTTTCACGTTAACACAGTAAAAGCTCTGCATTGTGCCATTCTTTACACTCAGCACAGGTACGGCCTACCACACTTTCAGCTGGATTGGCCTGTTTATTAATGAGCCAATCCTCTCAGCATGAATGCTAGCACAGATGCACCTCACACTGTATGAGAAAGTGCAGAATAACTTTGGAGTGATGCTTCTAGCAGATTCCTTCAGAGTGAAGCTAATCTGAGTGTTTCTTCTGGTAGAATACTATCTTTTCTATTCTTGCTCAGGTATTGATATTGGAGGGCAAGCTGGCTCAAAGATTTGTTTGGAGAGGAGAGAAAGGGAGGGGAGGGGAGGAAGAGAAAGTGACAGAGACAGACAGAAAGAGGGGGGGAAGAGGAAGGGAGGGAGGGAAGGAGGGAGGGTAAGAACAACAACCTCGGACAAAAGATTGCCTTGCACAAGATCACCCTGGCAAATTCACTCCCCAAAATGGACTATATCCTAACTTTCCGAGTATCACTCTATTAACTGCCTTTTTTTTGGCAACTGCCCTTTTGCCTCCTTTTATTATTGGTTAGAAAAAAAACACCCAGATTCTGATTTTGGCTCTGGCAGAACTCACACAATGAATAGATTTCCTTTATTTTCCTATTTGCAGAAATACTCAAATTACAAAATGTTTAACCTATTCTGCAAAAATTCTGTGTAGCGTAATTATCATTTTTGTGAGTATGCATCCATATATGTTCATGGGTATGTATGTGCATGTGTGTACAAGTGCATGCAGAGGCCAGGGTTTACACCAGATGTCTCCCTCAATCACTTATTTCTTCTTTATTTCTTATTATTCAATCCATATTATTTATTTTTTAATGTATGAGTGCTCTGTCTACGTATGTGTGCCTTCAGATCTCATTACAAATGGTCATCAGCCACCATGCGGCTACTGAGAACTGAACTCAGGACCTCTGGAAGAACAGCCCACGCTCTTAACCACTAAGCCATCTCTCTAGCCCTCCATCTTATTTCTTAAGACATAGTCTCTCACATACCCTAGAACTCACCTAGACTTGCTGGCTAGCACATCTGGGTGATTTTTCCAAGCCCTCCTCTCCAGAACTAGGATACAGGTGTGCACCATCATGCCCATATTTCATACATGAGTTCTTGGGATTCAAACTCAGGCTCCTAAACAGAGCTATCTCCTCAGCCTCTAAACTTCCCCTCATGAAGCTGGTACACAGATTCCTCTACTATCTCTACTCCATGGCAATCACAGTCCTTCAAATCCTTGGCTGATCTCTTGAGAGAGACCAAGGGCACGAGCTATTGACAGGCATGACTCTACCTTCTATGGCCCAACAGAGACTCACCCAGTATTTTCTATACACAAACTTTCAGTATCGGGATATTCATAAGCATTACTTCTCACATGGGCCCTGTACCCATCTGTGGTAGTTTGAATGAATATGGCCCCTACAGATCCATAGGGAGTGTTTCTATTAGGAGATGTGGCCTTGATGGAGTAGGTGTAGCCTTGTTGGAGTAGGTATGGCCTTGTTGGAGGAAGTGTGCTGCTGGGGGTGAGATTTGAGGTTTTGGATGCTCAAGCCAGGACCAGTGTCACTCTCTTTTCCTGCTGCCTGAGGATCCAGATGTAGAACTCTCTGCTGACTCTCCAGCACCACATCTGCCTGCATGGTGCCATGCTTCCTGCCATGACAATAATGGACTAAACCTCTGACCTGTAAGTCAACCCCAATTAAATGCTTTCTTTTATGAAAGTTTCCATGATCACTGGAGTCTCTTTGCAGCAATAAAAATCCTAAGACACCATCCCATCTAAAACCAGTTTATTCCAGCCCAATTTTTTTCATGGCCAGTATTTATTTCATTTTGCTTCTTTAGCCAATATGTAAGATCCGTGAGGGAAGGGATCTAGATTCATTCAACAGAGAAATCCAGATATCACCTCTAATGTCTCAAAAACACAAAGCAAACAGTCAGCACATATCATCAATTGGATAAGTCAAAGAAATCTTATGGTGTTCATTGCTATATGAGGTTGGGGGAAGCTTCTATATGGACCTTAAAATGGTGAGGCAAATAAGCCATGGCTCAGTCTATAAGTTTTTCAAGAACAAAGACTTGAGTTCAGTCCTCTTTATTCCCATACGAAAGCTTGTGTGCTTACAACCCCCACATCGGGGAGACAGGCAGGCAGCTCTTTGGAGCTCACTGGCCAGCTAACCAGTGGTGAGCTTCTGGCTGATAAGAGATATTGTCTCAAAAGAGGTAAACAGCAATTTTTGAAGATGACAACCAAAGTTGTACTCTGGTCCCCATATATACGCATCTGTATACACACATACACACAGGCACACAGACACACACACGTGCGCGCATGCATGCATGCACAAAAGTATGTTACACTAGCAGAAAAATTCACAATACAGAAAGTTATATTCTAGGTTCTAGGCACCCAGGAAGAATGTGAGGAAGGATGGACACTGCAGCCACCTGAAGATAGATGCAGCAAACTGCATTGTGGAAGATGAATTAAATTATAGCTGGAAAGAACTCGATATGGCCTTTCATAATGCCAGGAGGCTGGCCAAAGCATATGTTAAGGATAGAAATGTTAATAGTCAGACCAAAACAGAAGGAATGTGAGTAAAATTCATGGTACAGGACAGAGAGTTTCTTGGATAGCACACGATAAAGGGCAGACTGAGGAGAGCCTTGGGAGCCAGGCTGAGAGCTCGAGGTGAAAGTATAAAGACCTGACACCACAGTCTAAGGCTTCTACAACTTTGGTAGAGAAAATTGTGTTTGCCCTTGAGTGACAAAAACAAGCAGATAACAAAAAAAAACTTGGAAATAAGCAGAAACATTGAAGTACAGGGGTCACTCGGGTAACAGTAGTGGACACAGAGAAGTAACAAAAACACAGCTCTAAGTTCCTTCAACTTGCACCCCTTGATTAGGAAAAAAAGAAAAAGAAAAGCAGGAAGGGAATGGCGTCATTTCAATGGCAATGAGAACCAATGTGTATTCTCAACGTCAGGTCAATGTATATCACTATGCGACAGCATAGCACTATCAGGAACAAATGAGCAATAATAACAACAATAATATACTGAGTAATAGCTACACTGGGCACAGTGATACATGACTGTAATCCCAGCCCCTTGGTGGCTAGGTCTGGAGCATTCCTGTAACTGGAGGTTTTTCTCCTGTCTGCCAGTTCCAGAATAACCACCTGAGGCTTAATATTAATTACAAACTTTTGGCCTATTAGCTCAGGCTTATTATAACTAGTTCTTACAACTTAAATTAACCCATTTCTATTAGTTAATATTTTACCACGAGGCTTGTGGCTTGTTACCTCACATCTTGCTTTTCTGGAGGCTGCTGGCATCTCCTTGATTCTCTCCTTTTTCTACCTGTATCTGTTTAGATTTCCTACCTGGCTCTATTCTACCTGAATATTGGCCAAATTAGCTTCTTTATTAAGCAATGGTAATAAAACATATTCACATACAGAGACATATCCCACATTTGATTACCATGACTTCAAGGCTGGCCTGGCCTGCAGATTGAGACACTCTGTCTTAAAAAAAAAGAAGAAGAAGAGGAAGAGGAAGAAGAAGAGGAAGAGGAAGAAGAAGAAGAGGAAGAGGAAGAGGAAGAGGAAGAAGAGACTAGATGACAAGAATTGCTATTTACACCTATTGGGGAGCTAGCATAATTCAGTCCCTTTGGACAAGCCATGACATCACAGATACTATGTGAAGAACAAAGTCACATGGCTTTTCAAAGGCAGTTAGGTAGCAAAACTTAAAATCTCACTAATTTAAATGATCTAGTGACGATTTAGTGGGGAGGAGCAATGAAAATGTTTGACTCAGCAGAATAAGCATTCTCCCCTCGCCTACACAAAAATAAAGTTCAAGATGTAATTTGTTCATGCCCAAATTTCCAAAGGTAATTCCCAAAGCCAAGGATATTGTTAAAAGAAAAGCAAGCAACATGGCTAAAATAACTATCAATAAAAAAACAATAATAAAGAAAAACTATGTTGGTTATCTCTAAAGGCTGAAGACTATTGGGTACCATAATATTTAGGAAGATAAGTGGATATTATCATACTACTCTTTACAATGTTTCCTGAAGTAATAGAAAGATTCTAATTATGACTGCTTTGCTGACAAACTATATTATTGTAGTCTTAAGATGTAGGTAATAGAAAGCAATTATTTTAAACAGGTTGGAATAATATAAATAATCTGAGCCGATGGTCTTTTTGAGCTTAAAAAGCATTTAGATGTTTGCTATATTGTGCTTCGCTACCTCTTTGTTGCCAAGGAAATAAACATAAAGAAAGCCAGAGGGACAGGAAGAATCGTCAAAGGCATACCACCATTGGCATTTTAGTCAGTTATTCTCTATAAGTACAAATGGAATGCAATTAGCCCTGTAGGGTTATCAATAGGGGGTTGGTCCAGAATCTCACTTAGATCCCCAAATCTACAACTGCTCAAGTCCCTTTGGTAAAATGAAGCGTTTACACAGCCTCCCCATAACCTCTTGCGTACTTTGTTCATTGTAGCAATGTTGAGGATCTAACCTAGAACCTCAGTCATATTACCCAAGTACCGCTGGGCTACATTCCCCCTCTTGCATACTTTTAAATCACCTCAAAGTTCCTCACAACAAGGAACAAAGTGTAAATGCTACATAAACACAGTTACACTGCATTGTTTAGGGGCGATGACAAGATAAACAAGCGCATTGCACATACTCATCATAGAGGCCATTCTCTTTGTGAACAATATTTCTCTGCCAGCAAGTGGTCCAATCTGCTGATGCAGAACTGCAGATGCCAAGGGCCATCCTTACAAACGTCTGGCACTGAGTGGGCTGGTGGAGCCCCAGTGAACCCCTTTTGTACAGCTTATAGTTTGGCACTCACTCGGACCCCAACATGCCGAACTCTGAGGTAGCAAAATGCAGTTCAAGAACATACTACATTGCATTCTAGCACCCTGGCCTTGAAACAAGTGAGCCTCTCCAGTTCCTCATCTTCTAATCTGCAAAATAATAACAATAATTAATAATAGCTAAAATAACCCCTTCACTGAGAGAGCAATAAGAAGTCAAATGACATAATTCATATGTGGGTACTCTCTTGTTCACCATGCTGGGGCTTGAATCAAGGGCCATGTGGTACAGTGGTGAGCTACATCCCGGACCCAGCTGGATACTTTCTAAAGTATTATTATAAACAGATAAGTGGACAGATATACAGCATGAAGGATACAATGGGTATTTAAGAAGGAAATTCAGTCCCCTTATGTGCTACACTCATTACCAGACACTATGGATTCCAAAAATGAGCAAGCTGAGCACTGGTGATATATGCCTGTTGGCCGAGTACTTGGACTGCTGAAGGAGAAGAAAAGACTGTAAAGCCTGCCTTGATCTGGGGAGGGATGACAGGAATCAAACAAGTGATTACCGAGAAAGGCAAAGAGGGGCATGTGAAGGGAATATAAACTCAGGATGCAGAGGCAGGACAAAGACAGGCGAGCATGGATGTGCACTCCTGTATACCTGGGGCAACTTCTTGGGACCTGGAGAGACTTTTCCCGTGGAAGTGATCTCTGTGTTGAGAATATGCTAGCGGCCCAGTCAGAAACAATAAATACGAAGTACATTTCTGGAGTGGAAAGAGGTAGAGATCCTACAAGGAAACTGGGCAACATGTGAGAAGTAACTAGGTGGAAATGCCTCACAGATGGCCTTGGACCACTGCCAGGGTGAGAGGCTGGAAGAGGTCCCATTCGTCCACATAACCCCAGAGATGTGCACACACTCAGGCATGGATGGTCACTTTTGTTCATCATGCTTGAAGTTTTATCCATTTTCCTGCCACACAACCCTAAACACATCCTTGGAACAAGACTCAGCAGTTCAAATATGATTAGCATTTCCTATGAGCATCTATACATCAGCACGCTTTACAAATGGCAAGACCTACATCACAAAAATAGGAGAGCTGTGTGCTCCAACCATGAATAGAAGGCTGGCATAGGAAATGTTACCCAGTTTTAATAGGTCTTTTTAAGTTTCCAAAGCACAAACCTATTACTTATGCTATAAGTATAATGTCCAAACTGCCAAGCTAAAATGAGCAATTTTAAATAGAAAAACTCAACTTGAAGCTTTCTCTTAAATTTAACCTTTCTTATTTAAACAACTTTAATTCATATTGGGTGGCAAGTCATCACAAAACAGCAAGTCCTACATAAGAATGTTGCTTGAAAAATTAATTTAGCAAGTATGACTACTCTGCAAATAATGTAAAAAATAATAATAAAAAGAACTTCATTTTAGTCACATGGGTAAACCAGGCCCAGTAAAGTCATTCTGCTAGATGACAATTCAAATATTGAAACACAGGAGGAAAATAGAATATTTGACAAGGCTTTCATTTAGAAACATCTCAGGATCCAGTTCAATCAGGCACAAATCTATTCTTCTGAGATTATTAGCCTGCAATGAAATATTAAAATTAATAAGGCCATTTTCTTAGGAGACACGGGTAAAAACTCAATAGAATGCCACAGACAAGACAGAAGAGTTTAATTTAACAAAGAGAAAAGTCAGTTAAATTATCAAGCCATTACTGTCTTTCTCTGTTACCATTAAATATACACCTAAGGCATTTTTGATATGAAACCCAAAATACAAACTGTGGAAGTGACATAACTCAGTGCCCTGCTTTAGTTCCCTGCTTCTACTGGATATCCATCTTGAGTATCCTGAATATTTGATTCTTTTCCCAGCCAACATTTCTCAGCTCAGTCGCCTCTCTTTCGTGCCAAGTTAAACTCTCCTAAGTCTTGTTCTAATCATAGCTCACAGAACACCAGTAAAAATAACCGAGTAAAGCCTCCCCAAAATGACTAGAGCAAAAACAAGTTCAGAACTAAGGTTATATTTTTCATGTGATGTCCACAGTTTACCACATCACCACAGAACCTGAACCAGCATGGAAATAAAGACAAAACACACACACACACACACACACCCCATGCAAATGAAGTCATTTCCCTCAAGTTATAGAATATAAATAATATAAATGACTTATCAGATGTAATTAAAGTACAGGTTATTAGGGCTAGATCTAATTCCCAAGCTGTCTCCACTCTCGAGTTCAGCTACAAAAAAGAACCATACCTTGTCTTACATGCGAAAGATGACAGAGGTGAAGACATGCAGCAGAATGGGACAAAGCAATTATGGTCACACAGGCCGCAGGAGGGAGGAGCCAGGCAGAGCATAATCAAGTCCCCCCGCCCTACTGCATATCCCTTCCCTGTCAAAGGAATTTTGATTCTAAATGTCATCTTAGGTGATGATACAACCTCTTGGGCTACATACAGTTAGACACTTTTATTTAACCATTCATGGAAATAAATCCATTCTAGGTAATTCTTTGTTTTGCTATATAAAGCATTACGTAAGTTAACTTTGCACCTTCCATATCCAGCAAAAACATATACCTTTGCTCTGACCATACTGAACACCAATGTCACCTGCTAAAAACAGCTTCCTGGGTATTTTAAAACTACAGAGAAGACATATTTAGATGCTATGCTTAAGCACACAGGGCAGCCACAGGGGAGCATCAGGGAGGGGGGCTCAGAGGTTGAAGTAACTTTCTCCTGGAAAGGGCTCTTCCAACCAAGCATTTCTTTAAACATCTGAAGAGTTACTGGGTTAGTACAAACATTTAAGTGATGTCCCAATTGACGACACTGAAGCCAAGCTGCTGAAAAGCATGCCAAGTTTCTCCAAAGAGGACGAGGACATCGGCTATGAAAAGGTTGTCCACTTGGCTCAGGACTCAGGAGGTAAAGGTCACTAGAGCTTCTTTCTGAGGTGGGGACATTTCCAATCCCTTAACTTCAGCAGTTAAGCACACTTGGGAAACCAATCTTCAATACGTTATATTTAGAAACAAAGAGATTTCCCATTGGAAACCAACAGGAATGGCTTGAAGACACAGCAATAGCGTGGTTTAAAGTGGCTTTAAAAGGCATGCGAGGTGCTTCAGAAATGCTTCATCGGTCAAGTGTTGTGGGAGCTCCTTCCGCTCCTTCAGTCAACAGCCAGTGAGCTACCAGCCCATTGGGGCGTGGTCTCTCACTCTTTAAAAAAGCAGCAACTGCCCTNTTAAATAAATAACTATTCTATTAATCATAATTCCAAACTGGTGTGGGATTGTTTGTGACTTACACCTTCAGTCAAGAGCACTAGCTGTTCTCCCAAAGGACTTGAGTTTTATTCCCAGCACCCACAAGGCCGCTCACAGCCATCTGTAACCCCAGTTCCAAGGGATCCGATGCCCTCTTCTGGCCTCCTCAGTTATCAGGTACATGGAGTGCAGAGAAATTCACATAGGCAAAATATCCATACACATGAAATATTAAAATAATAATTTTTAAAAGTCATGAATTCTTGCTCACACTGACAATAAGATCTTACAGATTATAGCCTTTGAGCCCAGGCATTACTAAGATGCATGGTTATGGTCTTGGGTAAGGTCTTTACTTAGGGCTCTAGCATCTTGACTTACTAGATCTACTCCTACAATTGTGATAAATGATTTTATAAAGTACTTGTGACACATCTGACATCATCCACAGAACTGAAGAATAAACTAAGCACAGACTGAAGCTAAATGGAAAACAAAGGGCACACAGATCTTCAAATGCTTGGTGTTAAAGACACTAAATAAATTAATAACATCCCTAGGAACATAGATAATGAGGGTCCTATCCTTGCCCACCATAACAACACTAGCTTTCTGGAAAAATCACATTAGAGTTATACCTTATAGCATGTTTTTGTTATTCCTACATAAGCTAAAATGACAAGTTAAGCAATGACAGAATGTCACTTTTTAAAGCTAGCAATTGAAGACCATTTTTAGCACTTTAAGAAGTGCAAGGCTTCCATAAGAAGCATTCAAATCAGAGTCTATAACTGGCACTTAAGATCTGTGTTGTGTCACAATTCAATTTCTGATGTCTGCCTGTAACCAGGGGCATCCTTTCTCTAAAGCCAATCAAAATAAGTTAACACAAAATATGTTTAAAGCATAACCTTTAATCGTGATTAATGACTAGAAAGTTCTCTCTTCTACATAACCGACTGCATGGCAGGAAGAAAGGTTTATAGATTAAAGCAGTACAGGCTGGCAGCAAAGCAAACAGGAGGAGAAGGTGAAACTTAACACAGGACATTGTCTCAGCTGTCATCTAAACTCTGCCATATCCTATGCCATCAACCTCAATTCCAGGACATTTCAATATGTTCTAGTAAAGTCAGGACATACGCAACGTAGGATAAAAGATCTGACTACCTAAATCTTATGTGAATAAAGAAGTTATTTTTCTCTGAAATGCTTTATGATCCAAGGTGTGAGGGAGGAGGATGAACTGAGAGAAACAATTTGTGAAAGGAGGAAGACGGGAGAAGAGAAAGTGGAAGGGACTAGATTTTGAAGGAAAACATATGGGTGTGGGTTCGTGTTAGCATATGTGAGCACAAACACATACATGCCACACCATGGTTCATGTGTGGAGATGGAAGAGCAACCTTTAGGTGTCGGTCTGTGCCTTTCCACCTCGATTGAGACATGTCCTTTCATCACGGGAGAAGCCAGCTCAGCTGGCTCTGGGCTTCTGGGATTTTTCTTCTCTTCCCTCCCATCTGCCTTTAGGGAGACACTGGGATTGGAGACATTACTGCATCAGGCTTTTCTGGGATATTTGAGGATGCAAACTTAGATCACCCAACTTGTGCAACAAGTGCCAGCCAACGAGCCACCTCCAAAAATTTGAACATCTGAAAAGTCAAATTTCACAGGGCAGTTCTAAATGGTGCACGAGAACCTAAGCAGTCCAAGTGGCCTGTTCTAAAAACATGTGGCTTTATACTGAACTTATCTCTGGTCTAAAATTCTTTGTATTGTTATACACACTGGGCCTGATGACATCACATATGAACAGATGCAGTTTGTTCATAATCATTCCCACATTCATCCCCGCTGCCTGCTCTTGTCCTCTCTCTGCACTCATGGATTCTCTTCATGAGTGAATTCTCCTCCTCCTCACTAGTCTCCCCTCCCGCCCTACTATTTTTTAGTGAGCCAATGAGTTGAGCCACCACTGCTTACAGAAGCGTACGTGTGGGGTTGAACACAGCAGCATGGACCCCCTAGCAGTGGCCAAAGTCCTGAAGAACATGTCTCTCCCTCCCCCATCAATCACTAACTTCATATAAACTCTCAGGTGAGGATAGGGCTTCGTGAACACCTCCTCTCTCCTTGATGGGAGTGTATGTCTGGTGTGCAGGCGACCATAGGTGCCGTGAGTTCAGGAGCGCAACAACCACGCCACGCCCAGAAAAAGCATTCCACATACCCCACACCATTCTCACACTTGCTCTATAGCTCCTATGTTCTTCCGAAAACTCCTTGAGCCTTGGAGAGGGTGATATAGATGCTCCATTCATAGCTCAGCAGTAGACCATCATTTATTCTCATCACCTTAACCATCTCTGATACTCTGTAGCTAGCACTGCCCCAAAAGAAGTTTCTGGGACCAAAGCAGACAGCAGCACTCATCTGTGCACATGAACAGTTACTTAGAAGACCATTTGATAGGCACATCATTATCCATTTAGCAAGGCCATGATCAGTAGCTTCCCCAGCCATGACAGTTGGCCTGGGTTTACAGTGTCAGACATCAGTTCCCTCTGTGAGAGACATTTTAAATCCAATCAAAAAGCTGTTGGTTACCCCAACAGCAGACATGATACTGGGCACTGATACACAGTCCCCATGATCACCTGCACAACGGACATGCACAATCCCATCACGGGGGAGGAGGTGCTCACAAGGTCCCGTCTTTCTCTGAGAATTTATTTGAAATTAATACTTGATGGGGGAAGGAGAGACATGTCCTTCAGTACTGTAGCCACTGATAAGGTGCCCAGGATCCTGTCTTAGCTGGCTAGTCAGTAGTGGTCAGGGTCCCCAGCTCAGTTCTCCTCAAGTAACCTCCATGTCACCTTCTGCTTGTATGAGGGTTGGCCAGCAAGGGCAGTGGAATGACCTTGAGTGATTTCAAACTTTTTTTTTTTTCGAAAAAATGTGATGAAAAGTTTTTCTCAAAGCTGGGGAAACAGCTCGAGTGGTAAGGTACCTGCTACACAAACCTATGTACTTGGGTTTGCATCGCCAGGAACCCCATGTGAATGTCAGCCATACCAGTGTTGGTTACCCCACTGCTGAGAGGACGGAGACTGGCAGATCCCTGGAGCTTGCTGGCCAGCCAGCCTAGT
>LOEQ01002524.1:433034-450444 GCA_001685075.1 Bramus lutescens
TCCCCCATGTGCTGCTTGCTTTGCCTACAGTTATGGTGACAGCGGCCATGCGTTCTTAAAACAATCTGTTATGTGAGGCAGCCAAAAGCTCTGTGACCTCTCTGGATAGACAGGTTTATAGCACTGGGGAAATGATTCTGTAGTTGTACCAAATCAACCCCACAACTGGGGAAGATAAATACCAAGCAATAACAACTGCTTAGCGGGCTACAAAGAAAAATTAATATAAATGACTGGTTACTAGACAGAAAGAAAAAGGAAGTGCCTGTATGGAAATAAATAATATAGCAAGAAAAAGTGCCAAGCTTGAAATCAACTTTCAAAAGTGACATAACACCTTGCTGGAAATTTGTCATGAAAGAGGCACTGTCTAGAGTGGACTGATGGTCTTTTTTGAAAATCAGCTTAACTGTGTGTGTGTGTGTGTGTGTATGTGTGTGTGTGAATGTGTAGTGTGTATGTGTGTGTGAGTGTGTGTGCACACACTCCAAAAGAACAGGATCCTTATAAACTAATGGCATTGCAACAAAAGCCAAGCCCGTGGGTAAGGTTCTAAACAGTCCAATATGATGTGGTCCAGGTGTACAGCTTGTGGAGACTGAGCGTGTGAAATAAACTCTCATGATTTTGGAGAGATCTTTGTGCTTGCCATCCAGGCAAGGCTCGACACATCATTTCCCTCCAGTTTGAGTTCATTTTGATATAAGAATTGTAACCACATAAGCCTCCGTAGGGACAAACTCATAAATAGAGGCATCCCTAAGTCCAAACACAGGAAGGACAACTGGGCTTTGGGAGGAATTCAAACCACAAACAGTACACTGTAGGAATCATGACATCAGCTCTATTCTCCCGCACACTCAAGAGGACCTTCTGTATTTTCCCCACTTCAGCCTCTCCTTGGCCACTCTGCTCACTCAACTGCCTGCAAGTGACCCCCTGAGGCCAGGTCCAAAAGATGGCCTTAATGCCAAGTTACCATGACCTCTCAACCAAGCTCTCTCCCCAAATCCAAACAGAGTCCTTGCTGACAGCTTGACTTTAACATTACAAAGCATAAGAGCAACACATTAGGCAGAAGCACACTGATCTGGACTCTTGTCCTGGGCTAATGTGTGATCCCGTCTTCTTTTCTGCCACCGGATAGCAGCAGGGACTGCAAACCACAATCAGGAAGGGAAAGGATGTGCCCTGCAGGGCTCTGGGTGTGGCCGAGTCATGCCACTCCATGGGAGCATCTGAACTCTGGGTGCTGCTCTCCAGCCTGAGCTGCAGGGAGATGTAAAGGGGTAAGGCTCCTGAGCCCTTGCAAAACCACATTCGAATCTGCTAGCTAACCTCCCAGTTCCCAGTTAACACTGAATAACGTAACAATGGCTTCTTTGCAACCCTTTGGCCTAGGATTCTGCTTCTGAGAGCTTTCTTTCTATTCGAGGGCTTATACCAGTGGCTTCTGAGTACGGGTATGGCTGTGGACATCCAACTTTCTGCTTCTTACAAAAATGCTTTACCATCAGGTCAGACCTGTGCCCTACACCAGCATGAGCTCATCTTAATTCTATCAGCAATGACTCTCTCCAAATAAGGCAACGTGCTGAGATACTGGTGGTGAGGACTTCAAACTGCAAATTCTAAGCAATTATAACCCACGATGCCCACATTCTTCATATGGATATTTTAACAGGAAAATAATCCAAAGGAGAACGTTTTACAAATGGAAAGGTTTAGTGAGCTATTGTTGATAATGACCACCCAGGAGCCAGCAGCCAGTAAAGACTCTCGAACATCCCTCAAGACAGCAGAGCACAGCCTGTGACAATTGAGAGTCTCGAGTTTTACTTCCTGCATATAGTTCAAATCTGGATCTGTGCTGGCTAGCTAAACAGCACTGGCCAAAACACTTAAATGCTCTTGGTGGAGTTTCCTCATCTGTAAACTATGGAAAACCCTTTCCTCACAGGGATTTTATCGAGGATTCAATAGAATCTCACTATGATAATGATACAAAGGGCCCAAGTGTTAAGTTATACTAAATAGATCTTGCTATTGTTAAGTTACATGTGGAGCAAACTTCTGTTATTAGCTCCACAATGTCCAACGGTCACTAACGGCTTTGTATCCAAATCTGTATTATGTGTAGGCGTGTTACTGGGGAGTGTGCCACCAACACAAAGCCTCCACAGTGTTGCCTAGCACACAAAAGGTATTAAATATATCTCCCCCTTCTCAGCCACAGCTCACTGCCACACCGAACCTATCAGGCTTCCTCTCGTTCACACAGGCATTTTAAACTATCGCAGGCAAACTTCGTAAGCAAAATGTAATATTCAAGTTGGGAGACCAAAGTAGACATACTATACATGAAAACTCCAACTTCCAGGATTTTTTTTAACTTACGGCCCCGCATCACAGCTTTGCATACAACTCCTGGCCTCGGTTTAGAAATCATCACCCAGCCCTCCTTACCAGAACATAAATGAAATTATCAAGTCCACGTGCTGCAATTCATTGATATCATTCTTAAGTCGTAAAGTTCTTAGTGACAACATGTTCATTATTAGACCCAGAATCCAACTAATTGGATTACCTACTTTTTAATTCCATGAGATTGAGACAAAAAGAATTCAAAAATTTGTAAAAAGGAATAAACTATTGTGGGAAAGCTATGTTTGAAACGACAAGATAGAAAGAATCCAAGTCAGAGGACAGCCAGACAAAGGACAGAACATCCTTGCACAGTGCTCCCAAGTGCAGCATTTATAGGGCCCAACACCAGCTCCTCTAGTGTCAGCAGGGCACTAGTATGAATCAGCTCAGTCACCCAGAAACCTATATGGCAGCACAGAGTCAGACACCATGGAAATATCTTAATGTTCTGGTACTCTCTTCTGGGATGAACTCTGGGGTATGAAAAAAACAGGTACTAGGATAATCTGTCCTCAAACGGTCCCAGATAGTCAAATTTTAACTACATATATTGAGATAAGAAAAACCAATGAAGGCTTTCCTGGTAGAATCTTAAAGAACCTTTGGAGAAAATGATACATAAAGTATTTTCAATGTGTGTTCTCAAGAGCTTGTCAATTTGTTTTATCACTTTACTGAGTTGCCCTGACAGCTTTGTTTATACTGTTTCAACAAAGATCAAAAGCAAGAGCAGGGACAAACTTTAGTCACGATGCCACTCCCCATGATAAGACCCCCATCACAGCTCTCCCCATCTGTTTTCCTAAGTTGCTTCTCTGTTTCTAGGCACTCTGAAGCCATGCAGCCAACTTCCCATGAGGCTGCGGGACAGTACAGGTGATTAAGTTTGAAGAGCTTTGCAACCCTTTCCAGGCAGAACTATGGACTGGATTTGGTCTCCCTGCATCATGATGGCTGGTTTGCAACAATTCTGAGCAGCCATTCCTACCCTGCTGAAACCAGCATGTCCCCAAGAAGTGCACAGCAACACAGAAGCCACATTTATTTAGTCTGGAGTTAGTCCCTATTTTCAGTGAGGGTGGTAGTGATGTTTCATTTTTCCTAAAATTCTCCGCCCCATCCTGAAGCCCACTATTTCATCCTTGCTTCTAGAAAGTTAATAACTAACTTGAACATTTCATCCAAAGTTTCAAAACAAAGATGCATCTTAACTATTTAAACATGAACACTAACTACTCCTAGGCAATCTTCATGGATGATTAAAACTGTAAAACAATGGCTTTACGGAAGTTGTTTTAATATTAGCCAAGACATCCCTAGTCGTTTTTGCAACAGTTCCCAACAGCCAGAGACAACGAACCAAGTCATGATCTGACACCATCTCAAAGTGTTCCCCAAAACACTGAGTTACCAAAGACACAGATGGGAGGCAGCAGATGGATGCCCCTTCAAAGGCTGAAGAGCATGACCAAGCTTACTGGAGACCTGCACAGAGCTAAGGATGGATGGGCCCAGGCAGAAACAGTTCCTAATGTTAACTATGAAATGCTCATCAGTTTGCTACAGTGAACAAGTCAGACAACTGGAAACAGAGAAAAAAGTAAGTCAGGATTCCATCTGAAGCTTGCCCAGGTATGATGAGGGCGCGGCCAGCCACTCCAGGATGGGACAAAGATCCTAGAGGACATAGGCTCATTCGATCATTCTCCCGTGTTCAGTAGACATCAGTGTTGAAGTCAACACTGACTACAGGTGTTCTTGTACGCAGTTACGTGTAGGCTGTGTGTGTTTCCTTTTATCTAAAGGAGAACAATAAAAGCAGTTAGGCCCTCTCTTGTTGCCCCTCCCCAGTACTGATCAGCATCCACATGAGCACAAAATCCCACCGAGCTTCTTAAATTCCTAAGGGTCTCAGGATGCACTCTGACCAAATTGCCACAACTGTCTCTGGCAGTTAAAACTGTTAGATGTTCTCTCCCAAATGGTAGCACTGACTGAGCAGCTAACCTAACTGTACTTTGATCATGACCCTCGAACGTCAAACAAAATTCCATGTAACTCTGAAACATATTATTAGGGATTGTCCCTGAGGACACTCTTCATTATCTCCTAACGATTGTTTAGGTTAGAACACAAAGTAATAAATCCATGGCATCCTCATGCATGTGTCATTAGACTTTGTTCTCAATTGTTCTTGTACGGTCCTACCCTGCACCTGCTCTGCACATGGTGCTGCTTTCCTTCTGCCCTTCACAGCCTTCCCTTCTGCTTTCCTAGTGCATGGATTCCACTTTCCAACCTTTTCTAATTTCATGATCCATAAATGCACATACAGTCTTAGATCTGTGTTCTATGTGGAAGAGAAAGCACGGCATGATTGTCTTTCTGAGTCCGACTGATTTCACTTAACATGGTAATTTCAGGTTCCATCTAGTTTCCTGCAGAAGTCACAATTTCATTCTTTTTAACGGTCTCTAGAAAATTTAATTTTATATGGACAAAAATTCAAATGGTTACATGAAATTCCATTGTGCATATATACCATATTTTCCTCATCATGATTCATTCGTCTTCTGAAAGACACCTTTGCTGGTCCTGTTTCCTGACTCTTGTCAATGAGGCAACATCATATGTGGCTGTGCAAGTTTCTCTATGGTACGTTGAATTGAGTCCTTTGGGTACATACCCAAACCCAAAAGCCATTTAACTGTGCCACATGGTAGGTCTATTTTTTACCTTTTTTATTATTTTATTTTTGGTTTTTTTTGAGACAGGGTTTCTCTGGGTAGCCCTGGAAGCAGACTGTCCTCAAACTCTGAAAAATCCACCTGCCTCTGCCTCCCTAGTGCTGGCATGAAAGGTGTGCGCTACCACCACCAGGCTATTTTTACATTTTTAAGGAACTGCCACACTGACTCCCATGATGAATGCCCAAGCTTACATTCCCACCAGCAGTGAGTAAGGGCTCTTCCTTCTCAGTCCTTGCCTGCACGTGTTGTCTTTCCATTCCTGATGACAGTCATTCTAACTGGGGTGATGGACTCTCAAAGCAATTAGGACATTTCTATGCTAATACTCAACGTTTCCAATTGGTCAGTGTGGGAAGCTTCTCAGTCCTCAATAACAAGAAAGGCTTCTTCCAAGCCATAGCTTCTCTCAGAACACGGAGTCATATAAAAATCCTGTTTTCTTCCTTGGCTACTGTGATGATTCATCTTGTGACCTTGGTTGGATCAAGAAGCAGCTGGAGAGCGGCACTGCACAGCTCTGGCTGTATCTGTGAGGATGTCTCCAGAGAGATTAGCAAAGGAGGGGAATTATGTCCCATGTGTGCACGGCAATGGTCTGTAGGCCACAGGCCCTGGAGCGATACAGATTGGAGAGGGAGCAGCTGGCTTAAGCATCCTGTCTGTCTCTGCCTCCTGCCTGGCAACAGGTGAACTGCTCTGCTCCCATCGCCTGCTCCCTGCCATGACACTCTGCCAAATCATGAGCCCAAAGTAACAGAGCCAACAGACCCTGGACTGAAATCTCCAACTGTGAACTCCCCCACAAAAGCCCTCCACTTTATAGTAGATTCTGTGACATAGCACTAAAAACCTGCCCAGGCTGTTGAAGTGCACTGAAATTCAAAACCAAGTATGAGGCCTCTTCAAATAAGCACACAGAACCATTCTTGAACATTTTTACACACTAATCTCAACCAAGTTTTATTTTCTACTCCACTTGAAAATCTCCCCTTTGCTCAAGCTCCTTGATCTATTATATCATCTGCGTGTATGTAGAGATCTCTTCTACAATCTGCAGGATGGAATTCAATCTAAACATGTCAGGTAAAATTACTACACATAATCATCAACTTGCAATTTCGGCAAAACAGATTTGGCAATCATTTCCTCCTTCCAAACATTAAAAAAAAGACTCTTTTCATTTCAAAACACTAAAAGATGGGATACACCAATAGCATTATATCCAAAGGAACTGAAATATGTGTGTAAAGTCTGTCCAAACTCCCAGAAAATCTGAAAGAGACTGTGAACACACCAGTGCTATGTTTCAAACAAGAAAGACCCCAAATCACAGAGCTGAACCATGAAAGGCCATTGTAAATGCTGTAAGAGTACCGTTGTCCTTTGGTTTTGCTTATTTAAAGGCCATGACTTTTACTATAGAGCAGGGTTTCTCAAACTTCCTGATGCTGTGACCCTATAATACAGTTCCTTGTGTATTATTTCATTGGTATTTCATAACTGTAAGTTTACTAATGCTATGAATTGTAATGTAAACTTCTGATATGCAGGATATCTGATATAAAACCCCCAAAGGGGTCTTGACCCACAGGTTGAGAACCATAGCTATAGAAACGTGGCTGATTCTTTAGTACTAAAATAATGATACATATACCAAAGAAAAGATGCCAGGGATTAATATACCTCACAGATGCCCAACTGAATATACTAATAAGTACAAAAAGTCCTCTTCACAAACATTTTGCTTCTACACTATCATATTATCCTTAAGAGAGGACCTCCCCGCATAGTGAAGACTCAGTTCTGACTCTCACCTTCCCTTGACCTCTCACCAGTACTGAACAAGTTGAAAATCATATCTCCCTCCTCAAAAGTCCACCTTTGCTTGCTTCTGCCAGGCCACAGATCTTGGACATTCAACATGGTCTCCTTCGATACTCAAAAAGAATATGCCTACCCCTTTAACTGAAAAAGCCTTGTTTCTCTGTGTTATTCCCTCTCCGAGGAGTATATCTTTAGCTTCATAGTCCGCTTCAGATGATTATAATGAAGTACCAGGGGTAATTAAAGGAAAGTGGTCATTATGTCTCAGGGTTAGGAAGCTTCTAGTCCAAGGTCACATGGCCCTATTGCTTTGGTCTTCTCCTATGTGCATAATGATACAAACACCTGGTAAGACCAACTGCTTACCTCATGAGCTAGGAAACAAAGAGGAAAGGCTGGAATCCCACAGTAAACCTTGAAGGCACACCCCCAAAGAATAAGGACCCTCAGTTGGTCTCCACCTCCTAAAGTTATCACAGACTGAATAACACCATCCTTTGACACTTGGACACCTGAAGAATGTTCGTGCTTATTACAGACCTAGGTGTCCTCAATAGCATTCATATTCCTTTATCCGACCTCCCTCTTCACGCTTTACTATCTGACAGCTCTGCCCCAACACCTTGTAAGGATTGTCTACAATTCAGCACAGCATTTTAAGCACTTCTCTAAGGCTCCAAAGCATGAGTTCTACTAGAAACAAATCATGCCTATGCACGTACTATATACATATATTATTGCCCACAAACCACCCTACATTTGGAAACACTCTATAGATGTGTTTGTAGATACTTTACAGGACACTATAAACTGACGTGACTATCATAGCACTGAATGGAACTTTACATGTTATTTATACACACAATGACATAGGAACCCATGATTCTTAAATTTATTGATATATCACTGACAATCTAAATATTGCTGATAACCTAGATACTGTATATAGTCGGGAGCTGTACCACTTGGAATTTATACACACACACAGTAAAATGATTATCAAGTTTAGCTAATCAATACATCTATCACTATCGCCTCCATGGTGTTATCATGTGTGTGTGTGATAAGAGATTGAATACCTAAATTAGCAGATATCAAGCACACAATCCAGTATTGAAAATTCTCAGCAGGCTGTTGCCAAATCTTCAGGACTTACCCATCACTCATAAGACAAAATTTAGACCCCTTAGCCAACATCCCTCTCCCCAAACTCTGATAATCATACTCTGTTCTGAATTCCACACACCCATGAGATGAGTTTTCCTGCAAATTACTGAGCAAACTGTCCTCTAGCTCTACCATGCTGCTACAAAAATAGGATGTCCTTCGTTAATCCTGAAAACAGCATCCCATTATCCACATATACACTTTCTCTACCCAGTCATCTGAACAACGGTTAGATTGTTTCCATATCTTAGCCCTCATGCGTGATGTTGTTTACACAATGAACATGGGAAGCAGTTATCTCTCTGGTATTAATTTAACTTCCATTGTATGTATATGTATAGATTTGTGTGTTTGTACACAAATGTACAAGTGCAAGCATGCACATGTGCACATGAACACATATACACATACACATTCCCAGAAGCAGGATTATTGATCATATGATAGATCTCCTTTTAATTTTTGAGCAATGATGCTCTTTTCCACAATGGTTGCACTGAATTCTATTCTGCTAATGACGTATGATGTTCCCTTTCTCCACATCTTTGCCAACATCTGTCATCTTTTATTGTTTCATGAATTTCACTTGATTTTTGCCTGATGATTGGCAATACTGGGCACCTTCTTGTCTGCTTGCTGTTTGATTTCTTTCACAGAGTCTTTTTAGATCCTTTCCCTTTGCAAAACTGGATCATTTGTATTTCTGGTATAAATTGCATTAATCCTTGAGTGTTTATCTCCTAGGATATTCACAAATATTCTCACTGGCTATACTGTCTTCTACAAGGGTTATAATCCTGCCTAACAGGATAGCCTGGGGTAACAGGCTAGTACCTAAGAGTGTTTCTATGACAATATACTATATTTATAAATGGAACACTTATTGGAAACGTATTTTTGCTAACTTAAATGCAGAAATACAGACCCTTTAAAGCATAAGGGAAACAAAAGAGCCATAACCTTCCAGATCTTTCTATAGTCTGGATCCTCCTCACTTGTTTCAATCAATTACAGACTACAGGATGTGATTTGTAAAGGAGGTAAGAATCAATCGTATACCCATGAACAGAAGCCAAAGAAAGACCAGATGAGAGACCAGCGTTACAGGAGAAAATACGAAGATTCATGGTCTGGTTTCTATGAGAAGAGAGTGCCATGCTTGTACAATAAGCCCCTGCTAACATGTTTCCTCAACTGTACAGGAAATATTTAGTCTGGTATAATCCCCCTTGACTATTCTGCTTTTCTGTCTATGCTGCTGGTATCATTTTCAGAAAATGTGTGCTTACAGTTGAGAAATTTTTCCTTATTTTTTTGGGGGGGGGTTAAAATTTGGAGCCTCATATTTAACACTCTGAACACCCTTCACACACCACATACAAAGTCAACCAAAACTTGGCCGATTACATTGTTTTACACATAGATTGCATTCTAAGCACCATTTGTTGGAGGCTTCTCTTTCCTTTTGTGTTCTTTTGTTGTTGCTGTTTTGTTTTGAGACAGGGTTTCCCTGTGTTACAGCCCTAGCTGTCCTGGAACAACCTCTTGTAGACCAGTCTGGCCTCGGACTTACAGACATACACCTGCCTCTGTCTCCCAAGTGTTGGGATTAAAGGCGTGCGCCACGACCACCAAGCAGCCCTTTGTGTTGGACCTCTGTTCAGAATGAGTTCATGACAAATGTAGAGATTTCTTCCAGGCCCTCCATTCTGACAGACCAGTCTGAAAGGTTTATGGCATTAGCAAAAGGTTTTAATGATAACGGAATCTGAATTCAGAAAGCATGACTTCTGGTGTCATGGTTTTCTTATTCAAGAGTGCTTTGGCTGTTTGGGGTCTTTGTGGTTCAATCTGAATTTTAGGATTTTTCTATTTATGTAAAGAAATTACTTTGATAATAACTAAACTTTATATATTAATATTATATTCTAAATAAAAATATGGTTTGCTTTTAGTGTGGCCATCTAGCAATATTCACCCTGTCATTTCCCAAGCCATTGCCATCTCTGTCTCTTTTCTAGATTTCAATAATGAGTTCTGATAGTCTCATAGTTTCCAATCTTACATGTTTTGAATCTAGATTCTTTCATTGTTTTGTTTAGATTTTGAGACAGGATTTCTCTGTGTAGCCCTGGCTGTCCTGGAACTCACTCTGTAGTCTAGACTGGCCTCAAACTCACAGTGATCTATACCTGCCTCTGCCTCCCAAGTGCTGGGATTTCTGTGCAATCCAAGAATTTGAGACATCTTTTCCTGGTGTAAATTTCCTCCTGTACCTTATGAATGCTTAATGTGCGCATCTTTATCTCTTAAATTTCTAAGTGTTCATTCTTTTTGTTGCTGCTACAACTCAATTTTCTTAACCTCCTTTTCATATTGTTTGTCATTAATATATACAGATATTAACATATGAAAAATGGGGTTCTCTTAAAAATACCATCAGTAGGGTTACAATTGTTTTTGCATCATCTAAGATTTTCCATATGATTATGATATGGGATCAGCAAATAAAGGAAATTTTTTGTGCATTTTTTTTCTTGCCTGATTGTTCTGCTTAAGACTTAACATTATGTAAGTAGAACTATTTGAGAGGGCATCCTTCCCTTATCTATACTACATTTCAGGAAGACAATATCTCAGTTCTTTTTTATGTTAATCCCAGTAAATATGATGCTAGTTTTTGTTGTCTTCATGTATGGTCTTTACTGATTTGAAGTAGGTACTTTCTATACCTACTTTGTTGAGTTTCATTCATGAAGAATGTTGAATATTTTTTGAATGTTTTCCCTCCATCTGTTAAAACAATCATGTGGTTTTGTATTTTAATCTGTTCATGAGTATATAAATTGATTGATTGATGTGTGTGGTCTCATCTTTTCATTGCAGGGATAAACCCAACTTGGCCATACTACATAATCCTTTTAGATGCTATAAATCCAGTTTGATAGTATTTATATGAGAATTTCTGCATCTATGCTCACTAGAGATCATAATCTGAACATCTTGGGGGTTTTGTTGTTGTCGTTTGTTTTTTTTCCTACCATTACCTTTATTGCCTGGTGTCTAATAGGTTCTTAATATTTGTTTCAGTGGAGAAATAAGAGAATGATGAATTAGAATGCATGGGCTAGTGACCTTGCATTAATTTTTATCATGAAACATATAAGAAAATACTCAAACTCTAAAAAGTGAGGGGAACAAATCAGTATAAACACTTAGTAACTGCTGCATAATTACCTAGACCTAGAATGTCTTTCCAACATCTTTCCTATAGGGTTACTCAGTATGTTGCTCTCACAGGGGAAATTAACCAAAATGCAAACCGGAATGAACTCTGCAGAAAGATATTACTTACTTTTGAAAGGCCCTGGTTTTCTGGACACAACACTTAAGTCATCTCGTCCCTTTTTCTCAGACACTAGACTATTTCAAAGCCAAAGGAACCCCAGAACCTCACCATGAAGCCGCTATGTGGAGACGAATGCCACTTAAATGAAATTGCCTTAGAATTGTGTAACAATCTCCTATCACTTGAGGTTCTCAAGACTGAATTCCACCCTGCAAAGTTCTGTGTAAATCTGATCTCATTTTCCTTAAGCATGCCTGAACTCTCGGAGCACAAAATTAAGACAGTCACCCTCAGCTCCACTAGTATAGCTCTCCGATTTTATTAACAGGGCACTGCTGGCAGTACCCAGAGAATTCGAGGTGGGGGAAAAAACCAATCTATTTAGAGACAATTCTGACCTAACTGCAGTGCCATCTCCCATCCATGTCTCCCCTGCTCTGAATTAGGGGAGACATATGCATTAAAACAGTATCTCTCTTACTTAGAATGCACCTGCTCAAACTGATTAAGCCCAACTGAAGTCATAATCCTCCACTTTTGAAACCACTGCCCCTCTAACAAAATGAGTTATCACGTCTGTGAGAACTGAGGAAACAAAAATCAAAAGTGTGAAAAAGGGACCTGCCTGGAAACAAGGTTGGGGAAAAGTGGGGCAGACAAAGGGCGAGGACAGGAGAAGATCTGAGAACAACTTCCAGCTAATATTTCCTCCAGAAATTCGCAGAGACGTTAAGACACAAGTCCTAGACAATTAGCACTCCATCCAGGCGGCTCCAGGAGGCTAGTGCCCATGGAGGAGTTCAAGTCTCCTCCATCAGAAACGCTCCACGGGGGTTGACACACTCAAGGCCATCAGTTAAGGTTGGCTGCTGTAACACCCCATGTTATGGGCCATCTGCTCACACCAATTTCACAGTCATGACTTCCCCATTCATAATAGGAGGCAAGCACTACAGAACTTTGTTCAGAATTCATCACTGGGCTGAGCTTTTGAGATATATTAATTTGCAGGCATGATTCCAAGCAGTTTTAAAGCGGAAGCTCAGCAGCTAGCAAGCCAGAGGTCCACGTATTTCCCTGGCTCACGAAGATGTACCACGACACAGTGTAATTGCTCTACTCTAAAAATGCTACCAAGGGCCCAAGGGTCCACCCTCCTACTGCATCAGCTTACGTGGGTGAGCGTAATGGGACACGATCTGTCCTACACAACATTTTGAGAACACTGTACTATAATTACTGAATCACAGTTATTTTTAAATATGACTCCTGTGTTCAGTTCATCAGAAAGAAAAAATAAACACTTAAACCTTTCACTCAAGTCGACACCTTTAAAGTGCTGAAATTTTGCTGTAACACAGTAGCCTGACCTCGTACATATTTTTTTTTCCATTTTTAAGGTGTAAGAGCATATACTACAGGGGTAAATTTACAAACTGGGGGTCTGGAAAAATGACTCCATCAATAAAATGCTGGATGCCTAAGTTCAAATAAGGACATAAGAAGTTTACATTAAAAAAAAAAACATGGTTAGAGGTGTCTGTAAGCCCTGAATTTGGGATTATAGGTTAGGGAGAGAGACATGAGGATCCACAGAGCTTGCTGGTCAGTCAGTCTAACCAACCATTGATTGCCAGGCTCAAGAACAAACCTTGTCTCAAATTCAAGGAGGAGAGTGATCTAGAAAGACACCTGACATTGGTACACACATGCACACACAGACATGTGCACCCGCACACACCACAGGCGCATGTATAAGATAAACATATACCAGACACACAATGCAAAGAATTCATAAACTGGTTGTTTCTAACAGGCAAGAGTGAAATCACTACAGCTCTTAAAAAAAAAAGGAACCTAGGAGATCGTACAGTCAGTAAAATGCTTTCATTGAACTCATGAGGGTCCAAGTTCAACCCCCAGCACCTAGGAAGGAAGACAGCCAGATGTAGTGGCACAGACTTGTAACCACAGTCCTGGGAAATCAAAGACAGAATACTAGGGGCTCACAGTCTCTTATGACTTGTGACAGCTAGGTCAATGAGGGACCATATCTCAAACAGGTGGGTGAGATAACATCCCAGGTCACCCCTTGCCCTCCATACACACACCCACACATACACACTCATGCATGCACATGTGCCCACACATACACAAAGCACAGAAAACAGATCCACTAGATAATATTTTCTTTCAAACTACACAGATAAACAGACTATCGCTGTGGTAATAAACGGGTATGCAAAAAAAGTAGTCACCTAGTAACACATGCACAAGTTTATTGAAATATAAAATATTCCCCCAAAATGAAGCCTTCTGAGAATATGCATAGGAATATCTTGGTTACACGGAAGCATTGGGAGGAAAATGAGTTTATTTCATTTCTCTTGGCAAACTCACTTAGGCAGACACATGAGCCTCCAGTATAGATTCACAAGCGCTCATCTGTGCCCACATATCTGAGGACAATGTATGAATGACGAGGGGAGGGTAGACACAACCAGCAGAATTCTACAGGACCCTGTGGGCATTAATACCACAGCATGAATTTTCATGAGTTTTCAAGGAGGAAAAAAAATATGCCCTAATGCAAGGCTGATAAGACCTGACAGCTTCCAGCAAATGGAACTTACACCCTGGGGCTCGCACTCACCACGGCCCTGCTTCATGGGTGGCACAGGTGTAATCCAGTGCTCAGCTGGCCTTCGTTGTGCAGACATGCAGTATCAGGGTCACCCATTCAAATCCTGACACAACCAAAGGCCACAGGCAACACCGATGTAGCCAAAGGGCCCAGAGTCACTCCCTGGCACCAGGTCCCTGTACAGCTCTAATTGCCAAGAACACAAGCTAAATATTTGGTTTACTGTATTCCAAACCTTGTCTTCCTGTCTTTATTAGTTTGACTTTTAGTTCATGGATGGCCATTGACATTATCACGCCTCTGTCACGGGAGAGCTCCATCCAGGCACACTGTGGGATGGGACACACTGAGGCAAGAGTGTGAAAAAGCGTGCAGGAGAGCCAGGAAGAGCCAAAGCTGAGAGCCACCATTCACTGTGAATTCACTATGAGCAGGCTTTCCCAGACCTGTAGAGCAATCACTTTTAGCTGCTGAGCCACCTCACTGGCCCTTTGTTGACAGATATAAAGCCTTCCTTTCCAGCCATATGTGAATGAGTATTTCCAAAGGTTCAGCCACAATGGTAAAAGAACATTTTTCCCCCTGGCTTTCTATGTTTTTATAGTACGTTATTACACAGATTATTGAGCATTGCAATTCAGCAACCAATTGTGGGAAGGAGCTGCCAGCAAGCAATGCTGTCAAGGAAATTAATTAGTCTGGGGAAAGAAAGGGCAGTTCTTAACTGTTTATACAAGACAGAGTCTTCTTGCCCAGGATTTTACAAACATGTCTAAATGCCTCTCTGCTCAGAGACTAGAGTGCTCAGCGTCCATGCCCTCTTCAGAATGTCCCCTTCACACAGAGACCACTGCCAGCCACTCACCAGGAGCTTGCAAAGGCAAAACCCTGCTTCAGTAGGCTTTCTAGAATACAGAGGAGAAACGACTCACCTTCATGGGAGCCCTTGTGTGGCTTTCATCATCTCTACCAGCACTCTCTTGAAGACAACCAAAATTCTTTCAGACATCTGTCTTCCCCAGTCCCCAGACACTTACCAGTCCAGCTGGCCCAATTCCAGGAAGCTCTCCCTAATGGGTGACCACTGGTCAACCACAATTCCAGATCTCAGGGGGTGAAAACAATCTCTGACCCTGAGTTGCTCATATTGACCTGGGAACGTTGATCACAATGTGAAAAACTTGTGCTCCACACCTATCCACAGTCCCCAAGGCCCAATGAGGGGACCTTGTCCTGACAGCCTCCTAGCGGTCTTCTGGTGGCCAGCACTCATTTTGGGACTGCCATGTCCCTTGGCCTACAAAGTATACTTTCAACAGAGATGTGTTGCACAGTGAAAGGTCACTCATGTATCTATGACATCACAACCCACAGATGCAAGACAGATACAACTGTGTTAGCAGATCCATGGTTATGGCCAACGTAAGGAGCTGCTCCTGTATTGGGACAAGCAAAGGGGAAGCAGGGAAGAAAACAGCCAACAGGTGACCTCTCAGATAAGACCCACTGAGCTCTGGGAGCCCTCTCCAATGTCTAGATTTCAAACTGCACAAAACAGCACATGGTAGCCAGACCAGATTTCAAGGCATCTCTAGAAGCCAAGTTTTAATCATGGGTACAGCAGTCACCATGTCACATGTGGCTCCCACACTGTAACCTAGACAGTAGACAGAGTCTCATCTCTTAGGGATGAGACTCCCCAGAAGGCTCGTCTCCCTCCCTATCTGCAACTGCTGGTAGTGAGAGGTCTGAGGCTGGAGGACGGGAAATAAAGTCACAGGACTCTGTGCTCTTAGAAGCCTCAGGAAGCTCAGGGCCATCGACGACCACAGCCACAACTACATCAAGATAGAATCCATGTGGGTCTTCACAGGTGAGGGCTATTCCTACCAAAGAGTGACGGGCATTAGAGGGAGACTCCTTAAGGAGAGGTGGTGGGGTGGGGGTATTGGGTGACTAAGGTGGTCTTTGAAATTCCAACTTGGAAAAAAAAAAGAAAGCATTACTCTAAACTGGGAAGAACTGGAAACCCTGAAAAACTAAAATTTCTCTTCAAAGCCAGAGCAGAAAATGAATCCTAAGTAAATCCTTCAAAAGATAGATCATTTGGTAAATTCTTACCAACACAACTCTGGCCTCACAATTAACAAAAAGTTCAAGATAATTATTTTTAAAAAGTATTGGTGCAAAGATTGCTTAAGCACCTTAGGACACACAGATCCCTGTAGAAAGCATACACAGTAAGTCTGATTAGAAAACTATGAAACCATAAATAAGCAGCTGGTTAATTTCATACCAGGAATTTTAAATTCCAAGAATCACCCAGAAATACGGGCAAACCAAACTGCCAATTACTATGCTTACAGAAAAAAAAAATTGGAAGATCACCCTAAGAACCTGAGGGACCCTGGGCAAGGCTTTGGGGATTCCTATTACTATTAACTCATCTATAAGCTATTTTCATGGGTTTTCTCGGGAGCATACCTCACGGACCAAATGAGTTAACCATAGACAACTTCCTTTCATCTTTCTAATGCTTAAAATGGCCAACTCACCATGGACAGTCTGCTTCTAGAGTAAGTTGTTAGGTCTGTTATTCTGTGTCTGGCTCCTGCCCAGGGCTTCCTCCCCTTGGCTCACCTGCTCCTGACCCTCTCCGCATTATGGTCCTCTTTCTGGACTTCTTCCTACCTCTGGCCTTCCTCCTACAGCTACCCCTCCTCCCATCACCCATCCCCAACCCANCTTTCTCGACAGCCCTACTTCTCCTCCTTGGTCTTCCTTCCCATTCCCCACCTCTTCTTCCTTTCAGTCCCCCTCCCTATAGCCCTCCTCCCCACAGTCCTCCTGCTCCCCCAATCACCCTCTACCCCTATTCTACACTCTCATCCCCTCTTCCTCCCCATGGTCCTCTCCCCACCCCAGTTCTCTTCTGCATAGCTATCTTTGATTTGTATCACGTTGTCACCTGCAGGTGATGCACTGTGCACATCGGGATTAAGTACTCCACCGTAGGCACACTGTTGCACCTGCTTCTGGACTGCTCTGGGCACAGAACAGATCCCTTTTTTCGTGTGCTTCTTGCTCCCTTCCTTCCCCAGCAGCCCACTTCTACACTGCCCAGTGCAAGCCAACAAGTCTTTTGTGCCCTGACACACACGTGGAGGGGGGCATCCTTTCTGCCCTGACACACATGCAGAGGGGTGGGGCATCCTTTCTGCCCTGACACACACTTGGGGGGCCATCCTT
>LOEQ01002524.1:450743-460996 GCA_001685075.1 Bramus lutescens
TTTCTGCCCTGACACACATGCAGAGGGTAGGAGCATCCTTTCTGCCCTGACACATGCAGGGGGTAGGGGCATCCTTTCTGCCCTGACACACACACGGGGGGAGGGGCATCCTTTCTGCCCTGACAAACAGGCAGAGGGGGAGGGGCATACTTTTCACAGCAGCTCTACCCCCAAGGAAGGTTCACAGCCAAAGGGGTGTGGGAGGAATACCAAACTCTACGTGCTCTAAGTAGCTCTTCACCAGCACCTGTTGCCGGAAATACTGTAAGTGAGCTTGCTCTGCCAGAGCCTCTGATGGCCTAGCCTTAACTCCAAGCTTCCTTTCTGCCCTCAAAGGTGTAAGCCAAGGACTGGAGCAGTGGTTCTCAACCTGTGGGTCTTTACCCCTTTGGGGGTAGCATATCAGATACGCTGCATACCAGATATTTACAGTATGCTTCAAAACAGTAGCAAATGACAGTTATGAAGTAGCAACAAAATAATTTTATGGTTGGGGTCAGCACAACATGAAGAACTGTATTAAAGGGTCGCAGTGTTAGGAAAATTGAAAACCACTGGGCTGGAGGAACGGCTTGGCTGTTAACAGTGCCTGTTGCTCTTACACAGGACCTGAGTACAGTTGCCAGGATCCAGGTCAGGCAACTCAACAGCTGCTGATAACTCCAAATTTGGGGAATCTGATGTCCTCTTCTGGTCTCCTCAGGCACCTACCTGCAAAAGTATAGCACATACATCCACAGACACAAAAACACATGCACATGAGAGGGGAAAGTCTATTAAAAAGTGAAAACCAACAGGCAAAGAGAAGAAAGGGAGTTCCCAAAACAAGAGATGGGCCCAAGCAGTTGCCTGGCCCCAGCCAGCTCATTACACCATCACTGAACACAAGGGAACTGCACTATTGAGTTAGGATTAAAATGAACTGAAGGCCCAAAATCTCACTCCAATCAAGCCCTTACTTTCTCAGTTCCTAAGCAACTATTTGAACCACAACAAACTTAGAGCTACCTGAAAAATCCAGATTATTTTGACTGAGACCAGTGGTGAATTCTTCAAGAATTCTTGCCCATCCAACGGAGCTAGAGCAAAAGTTTAACAAAACGTACTTAGCTATTCCCTCATATAATCTCTTAGTTCATGCCCAAGCCAAGGAAAATTTAGAAAGCAGCAGTCACTAAATGTACATCATTGGGTGTTTTGAAATATCAAAATAAGTGTCCAAACACATGGATAGTGTTATCATAACCACCTGCAACGTCTCCATCTGACGACAAGTTTTTCAGGGCACCGTGAACATTCAGCTTCTCAGCAGGGTCATCAAGATTCATTTGGTAAAGACATATTCAACATTTAAGAAAATCTGTGTTTCATTTTGCTCTTAATTACCACCAAAGATCTCTAAGGGACCTGGGGGAGAGGCTATGGGATCACTCACTACAGCCTGGCTAAAGCAATTTGGACACAGTCTGGCTATCACTTTTAAGAGAACAAATGCACTAATTCACAACCCATTTGTAACTTTCTCATGAGAGGACAGAGACTGGCTAGCCATACTTGGAAAACTGAGTATGGTTCTAAGCACAAAAAGCCCCCTAGACACACACACACACACACACACACACCACATACACCACACACACACACCACATACACCACACACACACACACACACACACACACACATATTTAAATGTTTTGTCCCCTCTGGAATGAGGCTCTTACACGGTTATTTTAAGCCTCCTCTGTGGGAACTACATCCCACTACCTAAGGGCATGAGAGAATTTAATGGCTGCTAGTGCTGGGGAATAGGCACACAAATTAGAATATTGTTTGTATAAAAGCATGTCATTCATAAAGAAAATACTGTGTACTAATGTCCCTTAGTTTTATTTCTAGTAATGGTAGCTGCTGTATTACAAAGGAATTGTCTAAAGGGACAATCCCATCCCACCAACATGGAGACTTTGCTGTTCTCCCTTCTTAGAAGTAATTCTAATTGTGGCAGAAAATATTTTGCTTTGTGTTAAAATTATTTGTCCACCATAGATGGGACAAATTCTTAAGCATTCATAAAGATGACCCAAAGACAAAGGAAAGTCACTGTCACATCTCCAGAAGGCTCCCTGGGGGTCTGTCTTAGTTGGGGTTACTATTGCTATGATGAAATACCCAAAAGTAAGTTGGGAAGGAACCGGTTTCTTTGGCTTAAACTTCCACATTATAATCCATCATTGAAGGAAGTCAACACAGAAACTCAAACAGGGCTGGAACCTAGAGGGAGGAACTGATGCAGAAGCCATGGAGGATGATGCTTACTGTCTTGCTCCCCGTGGTTTGCTCAGCCTGCTTTCTTATAGAAGCCAGGACCACCATGGATGGCCAACACCCACAATGGTCTGGGTCCTCCCACATCAATCACTAATTAAGATAATGCATCATAGACTTGCATCAAGCCCAATTTTGTGGAAGCATTTTCTTAACTGAGGCTCCCTCCCCTTAGATGACTTTGGCTTGTGTAAAGGTGACAGAAAACTAGCCAGCACAGAGTCACCACATGGCTGAGACTGGAGGTTGACTGTGTGGAGTCTTGGTCCTAGCTCACCTGTTCCTCCATCCGAGAGCACCTGGAACACAGGGCTGTTCTCCCGGGTGGGGGAGGGGGTAAAGATTGCAATCTACCTGCAACACAACCACCTGACCCCTGAAGCCACTGAAACAGCCCCACACTGCAACATCCCAAAAGGAACTTGCCACTCATGGTAAGAACAAAAACCAGACTGGAAATGCACTGCCTGGATTCCCTACAACTGCCGTTTATAGTGTAGGCAAGAACCACAAGCCTCTGTCTTGCACGTCAGTAAAAGTCAAAGACTAGTGAGTTCTGATATATGTTAGCAAACAATGTGTCCACGATGAGGGCAGTAAAACTCTGGGCAAAGGCACTAGGTACCTGGGAGATGGAGGACACACAAATCTTTTAAATATGAGCGATCAGAAGCTATTACTATAGGATTTAGGCCTAAATAGGCTTGTGACATGGAGCCTATGAAAAATAACTGCAGGAAGAAGGCAAAGTCCATGCTGGTTTTGTTGGTTTGGGCCTGAAGATCCTGCTACTGATCCCAGAATCTACAGAGAAAATCCAATAGAAAAAAACTAATTCTTCAATTACAGGTTCTTGGGGCTAATGCTAAATACTACCCTTTTAGATCCCACTGAGAATAGTAACTTTTAGTATTGAGATGTATGTCTCCATTTTAAAAGTGTCTGAACAGATAACTGCATCACAGCACTGCCTAAAGGCTGTCCTACCTCAAACAGCTAAAACTGGCAGGCACTGGGAAGAGGCAGACCCCTCCCATTTATTAGGTTTACTAGGTATGATGAATCAATGTGAAGCTTATAAACAAACCATGCTTTGTGGGCTTATATCAGCCTAACCTAAAAGAATCATGAATAAATATACTGACTATTATTTATTCTAGAATATATGCACAAATCTTAAATGTCTACACACACACACACACACACACACACACACACCAGCAGCCAATCAACTCAGATCATGTCACGATGCATGCAGGAATCAGAAGATGATGCAGTCCACCATAAACACATGGTCTTATCAGTTGCATCCTGGCAAAGTCTGTGGAGAATGATAGTATGCTCGCGTTCACAGACCAGTAATGGCAACAACCAACTGGCAAGTTTGTCAAAAGGAAAATGTTACTAATCAGTTCTAGAACTAATCACACACTGATTAAACCGTGAATTTTAGAATTTTCACAGAAAGACTACCACACCAAAAACAAAAAGAAAATGGAGCAGAGCTAAACAGATTCTGCTTTCGCCATAGGTGAGGATGAAGAGCCTAACCGCCTGCCCAGCGAGGAGCCAAGGCAAAAGGCACCCATACACTGTGGACAGAACACCCAGCAGTCCTGCAAACATGCCCGCTTGTCCCCAGACTGGTGGGCACAGCTGAGGATTGCTGTCAGCCATGAATGCCACAAGAAGTTAAAGTATTTGAGATTATGGCTGAAAATGGCTTTTTACTATGAGTAATTGTAATGAATAACCAAGAATTATCCTCCTAAAAGACAGCCTCCCAAAGCCAACCAGAGGATAACTAGTTTTTAGTCAACTTCCTTCATTTGCAGACACGCACTCCAAGCCATTCACTGATGACCTAAGCTCCAGGAATCTAAGGAAAATTCTCCAGACTGCACACTCTTCTGTCACCTGACAGGGGCTCACGCCTGCTTAAGTTGTAGTTTGTTAACATAAGATTCAATTTCTCACTAAGCATTCACTCACACCCGCCAGCCACAGCCACCATTCGACCATTCAGCCAGCATTCATTGGTCTCACACATCCAGGCCACACAGATAGTGATGAGAATAGACAGGAGTGTAGTATCCCTCTATGATCTCCTCATACCTGTCCCTTTCCCACCTCTGCCCTCCACGGTCCACGTCCTCCTCACTTGTATGCCATCCAGGGTAGAAAGTGAACCAGTTTCATTATACATTCAATTTCAAAGACTTTTGTGAAAACTAAATGGGTAAGGCATTAAAAACCTTCAGAATAGGTCAAGTTTGCAGGCAGATATAAGTAATCTCCTGAGTTCTAGAGGCTGAGGTAGGGGGATCACAAGTTCAAATCCAGGCCAAGAAACCCTGCCTTAAATTAATCAGCCAATCCATTAATTCAGAATGGTACTGATTGCGATTTGTACACTGTGTAATTACCATTATCCACTAGAAGCCATGGGTTCTCCTCTCTATGTATTGATATGGCATTGTTCCCATCCTGAAGATGTCAGAACCTAACAGGAGGGAAGAATGATCAATGCTAACCTGTGTGTTAAGCTATATTGTGTACATAGCAGGCGTGAGAAGAAAACTAAAACAATATAAAGGGAGTTGTGCAAACTGTAAGTACCCTAAGAATCATCCAATACCCAAGACGACACAGGAACAACCCTCAGAACACAGAACTGCAGCCCAGAACGTCAGAAAAGGAGAAATGAAAAAGCTCCAGTTGTATGAACGGCACGCATAATCTTACTCCGTGTTCACAACCTCAACAGTTCTCAGAGATGAGTGACACCCAGAGAGAAAGCTCCAAGGCCCTGTGAGATGGCCAATCATTAAAGAACGAACAGCAGCAGCAACGAAAAAGCTTGTTCAGCACAGAATGGATAAGGCAATAAAATGCAGAGCGACATCACAGAGAAGAAAAAAAAAGGTAAGCGCAAACAGAGCTTTCAAACTCATCCTTAATGACTCGCTGGAGTCAGTACCCAAAAGGGGGCTTTCTTCCCAGAATATTGTTTGACAAGGGTTGTACTACTGTCTTGTAGTAAAGTTATTTGTCACAGACAAAGAGACCATGATCTATAGAAGATTCTTACGACCAAGTCAGGAATGTGGAAGGGAAGAATTAGAAGGAGTGACAGGAAACCTAATTCATAGAAAATGATGACTCAGAAATATTATATTCATTCTTTGAAAATTTCACACACATATACAGTGTATTTTGATCATATTCATGCCCCATTTTCCACTTCCAACTCTCCCTGGACCCACACATTTCTGTTTCTAGGTCCTTCAGACTCCCATGCCCCCCCCAATATACTTCTCCCAACACCATGCTTTTTAAAAATCCCACAGAGTACAATTAGTGCTGCCCATGCTGCCTATGTGAGTGGGGCCAGCCATGGAGCATGGTGACATACCAATGACCCCATGCTCAAAGAGAAATGGCTTTCACGCCCCCAGCAGCTTCAACTGCCCACAGCTCCTCAACCAGGGATGGGCCTTCCTGAGCCCCTGCCTTAGTCCTGCCAGGATTTGGAGGACTGTTACTGACTTCAGCCCATGCAGGTCTTGCGCGTGTACTACACCTGCTGCAGATTCATGAGCTTAACAGCCAGGCCATGTCCAGAAGACAGCAGATATAATTAAAATAGAATATAAGACAGTAAGAACTCCGCAGGCTCCAGAAGTGCAGAGCGTAGCCAGTGGACTAACTCCTTAGCCAGTTCTACTCCCCCAACAGAGTTCTCCTCCCCGGGTGGAGTGACCCAAAACCTGTACCACTCCCCAAGAGCCAGCTCACTCTGACTGTCTTACCTTCAGGCTGCTCACATATCTAAGCCAAGTTCCCTCCCAACTGAAATCGTTTCGATTTCAAAAGTGGCAATGCGTAAAACAGAGGTGCTAAGGACATTTTGAGAAGGAAAATCAGGAACTCCCAGAGTTCTCATTTCTGGTGACACTCTTGTCCTACATCCACAGAATTCGCATCATAGCTAGGACCTAGGCATCACAATGGACTAAACTTCAATTCTAAAAGGTCTTAAAGGCACCTTGGGGACTATCTCCTCACTAGTCAATAAAGAGGACAGCTTCTGAGGGTAAGTTATCTGCTGGAAAAAAAAGAAAAGAAAAGAAAAGATTTTTCAAGAAAGGCAGTGTTATCTCAAATGCCACTATCATGGCTATTTTTTAAACAGCAGATAAATAATTCAAGGTACTGTAGCTTAGTACAATAAGACAGGCTTCTGACAGTGTAGTTTCAGAATGTGAACTTCTGCAAATGATTAATAATTGTGTGAATGTGGAAATAAATGTATTTATAAAATTAAATGTTCATAGCAAGACTCAGGGTTATGTATAATTCAGAATGTTAGTTTGCCTAAATTTAAATTTTCTTAGATGTGTTTGTTTCGTCATCTTCCCTTATTTAAATAAATATTACATGTAGAAAAAAAAAAGACAGGCTTCTGGTTCATAACCAGTAACTCTCATTCACCGGCGTGCAGTATTTTTTCTTCTCTAACTTAATGAGGTGCTTCAACTTACTGCTCTGATAAAGGCCATGAGGACGTGAAGGTCCGTGTATCCTTGGGTTCTTCCACCACGTAACTTGACTCAGTTGAGGCCAGCAATGTCTTCCTAAAAGTGGAACTTCCTGCACTCCTTTCTCAAGACTAGCGTCCGGGGCTGTGGAGCGCTCTTCAGAAACTCCCGTGAGAAGCCCCAGAGGTGCGTCTTAAAACCTAAAGCCTGAGCGAGGGCTCAGACGATTTCAATGACGCCAGTAGCGTTTCTGCGGTCTGAGTGAAAAGGCTGATCCGCTGAGTCAATGTGGTGTCTGTCTCCATGGAACCAACAGATCCACAAGAACTCGCGATATTTGACGCCTAACCTTCATGCACAGAATGGCTTTGACTACGTCTGCATACCACGTCACAGTGAGTGGGGTCCAGCTGCCATCATCACGTGACTCCAGTTTTAGCAGTATGGCTTCTCAGAATCTAAGTCTCAAAAACAGAGCAACACAAGATTGGCAATGCTAATTCTAACTCAACTTTCTTTCCCTACCGCTGTCGCAGCACGGAGGCCCTTCCTGAATTGCCTAGCTATCCCCGTGTACAGAAATGCCTGGAACGGCAAGTGATCCGAAGGCCAAGCTGTAAGGGTATCTTCAGACAAAAACAGAAACACACAAAATCACCACCCAGGAAAGAACACCATACTTGACTTCCCCGGCAGATTAAAACAAGGAAACTGAGTTCTAAGGCGAAAGCTCAACGATCCACACCTGACGGGAGTTAGTTAATTCATGCTCATCCAACCAGATCAAATTGGGCTCACTTGGGAGGTTGCTGTGTGCCGAAAGGTGTTAAATCACCAAGTTCCGAACGTTAGAATTAAATTTTCATTTTCCACATGATAGCCTCTAAAATCAGTAAGGAAAAGGAGCCAAATGTGCCCGCATCTCTATCTTCCTTCCGGCACGCCCACCTTCTCCCTGCAACCCCTGATATCATCACAAAGCATTTGGACTGAAAGGTTCAGTGAAAGTGAGCGCCATAATCAAAATTATATTGACTGTGTCTGAGCGGAGAATTGATGGGTTAGCAAAAGACTATGGACCTGGGATACACATTCCTAAGCTGTCTCAGACACGTGTCTAGTTAGGAACAGTTCATTAAATAAGCAAGAATATTCTGCAGTGACAGAAGCTCCAGAAATTCCAGGGGGCTTCAGACAGGTTCTTCACCCTTCCACCACAGGAAGCCACACCCTGTAGGCTGACCACAGTCCTGAGCCTACGTTCTGCTACTTTCAAGGCTGGTTTCTCCTGACCCTGGAGCCAGGTAACTCCTGTGCAGTCCTCCCCAGGAATTCTGGGACAGGTGAAGGAGCACAAACACAGGAAGACACACAAATGCCCAGAGCTACAGGGTCAGCGGTCCCCTGCTCAATCCTGTTTCACGCCGGGCTTCAACCTAAAGTAACACTAGCAGATACGAAGCCACAGATAAACAGCGGGGCATGCAGAAGACAGCAGAAACCTTTGAAGCCAATGAAACAAAGCTGTGCAGGTGTCAGCCTGAACAGGCGCAAGAGCAGAAGCCCAGTCACCAGAGAGAAGAGTACCACTAGCTAATCCAGCATATTCAGATAGAGCCAACAGCTCCTGGGTCACCGCAGGCTCTAGTGTATTGTATACTGTCTCAAAGGGAGAGGGGGAGGCTTTTGGTTGGATAACTTTGCATAGATGAGTTCTTGAATTCTCCAAAGTTCCACTGATTGTCCAGCTTTTGCCTCTGGGAAGTCGGGGGTGGCTTCTCACCTCTTCACCCCAGTACTTAGGAGAACTGGATATGACCTTCAAAACATCGGTCAACCTCCATCTTACTCCCTTCTCCGCTCACCAACCTTCACTTGGAAGCCTGGATGAAGTTCCAGTCATCTTTCCTGTCCCACCACACAGCTGACATCACGCCTCTGTCTAGCGACCGGGTGATTTACATATTCAAAGAGTCCTTCTGGATATTGATTGATAACTGTTCACTAAGAACAAGTTCCCCATGGAAAAGAAGGGTGGTGTCTTCACAGAAGGGCTAACCAATCATGCACCATAAAGCTTACTGTTATGATTTCATAAAAATGTTCTACCCATGAAATTAGTGGCAATACATGTCACATATCTACCTGCACAGAAAGGAGAGAGTCTGCTAGGCTACCATCAAAGGTCCTCACAGCATAGCCCATCCAGGGAGCAACTTTGGGTCGGTGCTTATCCCTTTCTATGGTGGTAATGGCACCAATGTTCTTCATAAATCAGCCTTCCCCATTCTCAGGAATAAAGCAAACATCCTATGGAAAGCTTAACAAATGCCGTACATCATGCTGGAGGGGAACCAAAGGCATCACATCCTCTCAATGACCTTCAGCAAGAGGTAAATGGACTCAAGAAACCTAGATGAAGTCGTCTTTTCTAAGTGACTGGACAAAGATTGGACCTTGATTCCAGAGCAGAGAAACACTAGCTGCTTGCTCTGAAGGGATGAAAGAAATGTGTACAAGGCCTTTCCAAGCAAAGCCACAGAACTCATGAACATGATGAGAAGTGACAGGGGGTGTCTTTTATCTAAAAACACAATTTTCTTTCCTGAGAACATACTGTCACCTCTGCTCAGCTCTCTCCTAGTCCGGGCCACATGACTATTATTTGCCACAGTCATTCATATCTGTACCCCCACAGCCATACCCTCCCTCAGAAGGCCAAACTAAAACACAAGAACAAATGAAATTCACACTCTGTACCCACTAACTCTGAGTCCTCAAATAGACTCCCACCTGCTTGAAGATGTGTGCGAGGTGTAAATATCTGTCATGCCCGGGATTACCAGACGTGACAAAGGAAAAGGCTGGGCCTTCCCTCAAAAGGAAAAGTCATCCCAACAAGCCAGACTCTGGTGCATATGTTGGCTTGAAGCTAGCACCATGATTCCTGCCCACAGTGGGCACTATCTCAGAGCACATCGCCCCCACCAGGTTCTCCTCAGGCAAATCTGTTCCTACACCTACTATGGAAGTTAGCACTTGTAAGGGAAGGCTCTCCTCAAAAAGCCTTCCTCCCAAAACACTATATAACACAGAACAGTCACACAATGTTCTCTGGAACAGATCCAAATTCTTTGCCAGCAGTCTTTCATATCTATTTACCTGGAGTCCCTGAACTATCTCCTCCCTCTTCCCCTCACCGTCTCTCCTTTCCCTCCTCATCTCCTCCTCATCATCATCTCCTCCTCCTCCCCATCTCCCCACTTCCCCTCCCATCTCCCCTCTCCTCCCCCATCTCCCCTCTTCCCCTCCCCTTCTCCCCTCCTTCTCCCCATCTCCCCTCTCCTCCTCCCCATCTCCTCCTCCTCCCCATCTCCCCTCTTCCC
>LOEQ01002525.1:11900-30483 GCA_001685075.1 Bramus lutescens
GGGGAAGGAATTGGGAGGAGGGGAGGAGATGGAAATTTTTAATAATAATAAAAACATGATTTAAAAAATGGAAGTATCCTTAGATACCATGGAAGACCACAAAACATAAGCACTATATACTAGAGAGTATGAAACATAGGTAATATTATTGCAAGACGTTAGTGGCTAAAGAGAGAAAAGGTCTCTTAATTTTAACCAGAACCAGTAAGAGCTACTCCACACAGAATGAGAATGTTAAGAAGACTGTGATCAGAGTAGGCTCTGTGAGCAGCGAATGTCAGAAATGGTACAGTTCTAAAAGTCCTGTGGCCCAGAAGGTCATGTGGTGAATGAATGACCTCAAAAGAACAGAAGGCTCACAGCTTGAAATGCAAGGGATGGCTGTTATCTATATAAGCAGCTGGGTTCAGAGGATGTCTAGGGTATGATGGTCATGAACTTAGGTACCCGTGAAACTGGAAGATAGCATAGTTGGGGGAATGTCAAGAGTAGTGTAGGTGCATTTTGGAAATCCCCAAATTCTGGAGGGTGGAGAATGATCCCCAGGAATGAATGAAGGGTGCGAATCCATATGGAGACTTGCTCCGCTTCCCAATATGATATCTTCCGCCTGGGAGAAAGAGTAATTCCACTTGAGGGAGCATATGAGAAAATTTACTGTGGGAGAGGAGTGGCAAATGGCACAGTAGAAAGGGCAGGCTATAAGTGACAATGAGTAGAAATATAGCCAGAAGGATTCACAGAAAAACAGCCCAGTAAATCTGGGACATGTGATATGGATGCATTTGTTTTCAAGAGGTTTCTAAACCAACACACTCTGCCCCAGCTTTCCTCAGCTGGATGGGGGAAGGATGTGCTGCAGTTGGCTCTCCAGATAACTAGTTATCATGTAGATCTCCTTTAAGATCGCATATGAGCAACACTTAGTTTCAAATACACAAAATTGCTACTGTCTACTATTTCTGGCCTGCAAATGATGGTATTCTGTGGTGCATTCTTAAATCTTCTATAACTAAGGGGATTGTTAATATTTTTGGCAGTGTCTTAGGCTAGCTACTACTGCTTATTTCAGACGTTGCCCTCAGGAGCTTCAAATGGAGACATGCTTTCTCACATTTCCAAAGCAGGAAGTGCAATTCTGAAATCAGAGCATGTTCTACTCTGCCTAATATGACTAGCAATGGAACTTCATCAGAGAAGCTCGCTTTGCAGTGATAAACACCTAGCTTCTTTTTTTGCAGAGGAGGTGCTGGGATGGAATATAAGATGTACATGTCACATGAGGCAAGCCATCTACCACCGAGATACTGCCCCAGCCAAGGGCCCTGCTTCATAATAACTGCAGCCCAGTGATGAAACTGGAGACGAAGTGCTCTGTGATAGAATCAGGCATCACCCTGATCCGACCTAGATTCACTAGGGAGACAGGCCTGTGGGCATGCCCACTCACTGTGGGTGATGCAGGTTCCTAGGCTGGGATCCAAGACTGTGTGAAAAAGAGAAAATGAGCTAAGCACAGGAGCATTTATTGCCCTCTTCTTCCAGACTGTGAATTAAATGCAGCCAGGAACCTCAAGCACTTGCTGACTTGACTTCCCGTCCATGGTGGGCTGTACCACCATCAGATCGCGAGCCAAAAATAGATGCTTCCTAAAATTGCCTTTGTCAGGGTATTTTATCAACAGCCGGAAAATAAACTAATACCATCACCAAAAACAAAAGGCCTTTATGAGGATTTTATAGCAGACAGAGAAGTAAAGGATGGATGTGGGTCAGAGGCGGAGGAAGGAAATGGGAGCTGACAAGAGGCTCCAAGGAATGAGAACAAAAGAAGGAAAAGGATACAGAGCTACCAACTCAGAAATGACCTCTTAGCAGAACCAGCATCGTCTTTCCCTAATAAAGAAAGTGTCACCTACTTGTGACCACTTACACTGACAGCAGAGGGAAGGCCCAGCACAAAGCTGACTGTCCTTCCCCCTAACTTTTGCAACCTGGCTCTTTGCTAATAGACCACAATCAGGTTCCTGGATGAATGCAGATCCTGGTTAAGCATTTCACTCCTACGCCATCCCTACCCCTGAGTCCATCCGAAGAGAATATAAACACTAGGAAAAACCCTTTGGCCTGCTTGTGGCATCTCCTTTATCGAATATTTATGCAACTGTTCTGGCAGTCAGAGGGGTACAATATTCATTCCCTTAATAAATGAAATTACCAGGAATCCACAGGGATGACCCCAGCTAAGACTCCTACCAATAGTAGTGAGGGTGCCTAAGCTGGCCCTGCCCTGTAATCAGATTGGTTACTACCCTAATTGTCATATGGAGCCTTTGTCCAATACCTTATGGACGTAAATGCAGAGATCCACAGCTAAGCACTGGTCTGAGCTCTGGGAGTCCAGCTGAAGAGCAGGTGAGGGGATCATATGAGCAAGGGAGGGTTTCAAGATCATGATGAGAAAATCCATAGAGACAGCTGACCTGAGTTTGTAGGAGCTCATGAGCTCTGGACGGACAGCTAGGGTGCCAACATGGGATTGACATAGGCTCTCTATATCTGAGAGACAGTTGTGTAGCTTGGTCTTTTGTGGAGTCCCTAGCAGTGGGACCAGGACCTGTCCCTGATGCATGAGCTGGCTTTGTGGAACCTATTCCCTGTGGTGGAATGCCTTGTTCACCCTTGACACAGGGGAGAGGAACTTGGTCCTGCCTCAACTTGACAGGCCACACTTTGTTGATTCCCATGGGAGGCCTTACCCCTTCTGAATGGAGACGGAGGAGTGGATGAGGGGAGAAGGGAATGGGAGGAGAGGAAGGAGGGGAATCTATGGTTGGTAAGTAAAATAAATAAAGAAGACGAATGAAAGAGAGAAAGAAATAAGCCTCTGTGTTCTCAGTGGTAGAGTTCCATTCTTTATATATCTGCTTGTTCCACTGTTAAATAAACCAACATATTTAAGGGTGACATATTCTCTTAACTAAGGCTTTGTCTGGCCCACGTGAGTGCTAAAAATGGATGCCCGTGACTGCGGGTTCCAACATTAAGAAATAGTTTACTTTTATTTTGCTTCTTTCTATCACCAGTCAAAAGAAAAATGCTCGTCTTTTCCCCAAAATGCTTTGAATATGAGAAGGGCTCAAGCCCATCGGAAGCAGAGTTTCCAGGATATAAATATTCCTGTGAGTCACACACATGCACTGACCTTGTGAGAATTATCTTAACTTTGGGGGTCAATGTTTTTCTGAAGCAAAATCCTTTTCATTTAAACTGCTTATACTATTACACGTTGTGTAGACCGAAGACACCCACGGAAAATGGATAATTTAATAAAATCGGGTGATCTAAGTCACACAGGGACAATCTGAATTATTGTCTGTAGATAATTCATTATGCACATATTTCTAGCAAGATCCTTCAATCAGCAGGGTTTCTTAATCAGAGACTTTCAAATTTCGTCTGTAATAACTGGAGACTTGACCCATAAATCAGCGAACAGGCCAGCAGGCTCTCCACATGCTTCCCATTTCTTCTTGGGAGAAAAAGACAATTGTCCTGAGGTCACCGAAGAGGGAAAGAGGCACATGTAAAGTCATTGAGAATGTTATAGCAAAGGGCAACTAATTTCATCATTTTCTTAAAGCAGATTTGGGTGAGAACAGGTGACAAAACTGAGAAATTGAGTTAGGCATTTTATACAAGATGCTTTAAATGCTTACAGGAACAACATCACCAGTTACCGCTTCCTCCCATTTCCAGGAAGATTATTGTCACACATAGACAATTTGAAATTATACTATTTTAAAAATTATATTATCTATTCTTTGTACTCTGTGTGCATGTGTGCATGTATGTATGTGGTGAGTCATGTATATATGTGGAGATCAGAGAGCTGATCGTAGGAGTCACTTCTCTCTTACCATGTGGATCCTGGAGATTGAACTGAGGTCATCAGTCTTGGTGGCAGGCATCTTCACCTGCTGAGCTAACTTGCCAGTGACTCTTTTTTTTTTTAAATACTAGCACTTTTGAAGACCCTTTAGGTCTTATCCCCCTACCTACCAGAATCGCTGTCTGAGTTTCCTGAAGGGCTTTATTTTGGTCTTCTAGTGAAGTGTGCAGGGAGAAACTCCATGTGATTCAGGGACAGAAGCCTTGAGTTTCAATCCCAAGGCTCCACTAACACTGAGCAGCAGATGGTACTGATCCCAGCCCAGTTCTTTTTCCTCTGACCGGTAGACATGTCTAGCTGTTGAAAGTGTAGGCAGCTCTCTATTCACAGATTTTCTCCCCCGTCCCCAAATTGCTCTCAGGAAGATGAGAAATTCTTCTCCCAATAGATGAGGTTAACGACCCCCTCCACCTCAGCGGGATAGCTGCTGACCAATGACTGGCACAAAGGTACAAAAGCTAACGATCTGAAACGATTTGTTGATGGTGCTCTACCTCTTTTGTGCTCACAGGCGTTCTTAACATCAGGCTGAAGTCAGCTTTAAGACTACACTGCATCCTTGCCTAACTTTCTTCCCCGGGCCTATCCTGTATACCTTCTTTCCCTTCTCTTGACAGCATTTCCTCTATGAACCACTTGAATAAGAATCTCCACTCCAGGCTCTGCTTACAAGAGGTCCTGAAATCTAAATGCAATGTGAAGTCAGACACTCACTTGATGTGTTTATGGGCAGTTCCTCACAAGCGGAATGTGGATAAGAACATCCATTCCACAAGATTGTTGAACCGGCTAATTGCAAAAATGTTTGCTCAACAAAATACTATTTCAATTTAAAGAATTAATATGACCCAATGTAATATAAGATATTGTGTATACTATTCTCACAGGTAGAGCACAGGAAGGACACCTCTATTAATAAAAAGAGTTTCTTCACTTGGCTTTTTATTCTCCTCTTACATCACTAGGTCTCTGGGACAGACACTTAATGCTCATCCCAGTCCAAGTCTAGGCAACAAAATATCAGAGCCACCTCCTTCAATTCTAAGCCTATGTGGAGATGCTCCAGATAGTCAGAAGTTCCCGCTCTAAATCTACAGCCTCTAGAACACTCCAGAACTGTCTCTAGAATGCCAGCATCTTAGGGACTACTGTTAATTGATTAGATAGCCATGTGGTCAGTTTCTTAATTTGTTTTGTGTTGCTAAAACAGAATACCACAGGCTGTGTAATTAAGAATGAATAGAAATTTCTCAGCACTGTGGAGGTTGAGAAATACAAAACCCCAAGATGACAGCTACAGAGAATATTCTTGCTATGTTATCTCATGTTGGAAGCCTGGTGCGCAAAAGAAGGCACATGTGCAGGAGGTGAAAAGAGCACCACCAAGCTCATCATTTTTGTGTGAAAGCCCTCCTTCTATAATTAATTTGCTCCTGCAATAACACTAATCCATTCATGAATGCTGAACACTCATGGTCTAATCACCTCTTGAGGATACCACCATTTAACATCATTGCTTTAAGTATTGTAAACTTTTGTGGACACATTACATTAAAAAATTGCATATACATATATATATTAATAAAAGAATATTGACTACATGAACATAATACTTAGGAAATAAAAGTGGTGTAATATTTTTATTATTAAGCAGTTCATATTATAAAACATATCACTTCTCTCAGTATCTTTTAAACTAAATCATAAAAAAACATCCATTCTAGGATCATATGCTTCACTTTATTCTATCTGTAGTCTCTCTCTCTCTCTTTCTCTCTCTCATCTTTTATAGCACTTACATTTTTGTGGTGAATATAGTAAGTAGTTTATAGAATGACCTTCAGTTAGAACTTTCCTCATTTTATGTATGAAAATTACATGTATTTTAGATGATTAAGTAAAATTAAACCCTAATCTTATAGGAAAATTAAGATAGCATTTATGATAACCATGGTTACTGACGAGAGCTCATGTTACAAGAAGCCATGAGAGTCTGTTAAGGGTTCCCAAGAACTTATTTAGGTATAAAATGGGGGTAAAAACTCAACAATACAGAACAGCTTAGATGCCACTTCTGATCCACCTCCCCTCATCCAGTTGTTTTGTCCAGGGTTGAAGAACAAGCCACCTGCTCTGCTGTGACCTTCTAAGAGAGCATGAGAGCAAGAGAAGGAGGGATTTTCTCCCTAAGCTTATAAATTGTTATACCCACAGACAAAACTATACCTGAGGATTCATAATCCCCAAAAGCTATTGACTAAAGGTATTGAAACCCTACAATGCTTCCCCTTTTTTCTCAATAAGAAGGTTGTAATCCTAACATAAAACTATATAGAATAAAAACAACTATCAAGTATTGTGCAGAAGAAAGAGAAGGTAATAACATAAGCAAAGATGAAACTACAACCAACAAGAACAACATTCAGCAAGAAACACATTCTAAATATCTAGGTCATGTGTAATTGGGAAATAAGAGAGATTATTCTAATAGCTGTCTTATGCCAAAAAGTCTAAGTCTTGTACCTAATATTCCCTAGGTACAATATGAGAGAATTGTAACTGTGACTATCTAGTCTTCAACCCCAAAAAAGACCTGAAAAGGAAAATAACATTACCTGAGTAAGCAGGAAGTTCAAGCAATCAACTTACCAGAGATGTAAGAAATGACAGAAACAGCTTGTTGCCTGGACAGATACCCAAAATCTCTCTGCAACCTGAAGGAAACCAGCTTTGGCTATAAGCCTAAAATATCTGACAGACCATTTTCAGAAGGAGGAAAATTTGAAAGACTGTCCTACCCTGTCTTAGCAAGGTTCAGCAATCATTTTTCCTTGTATCCTGCTTGTCCAGACTGGACAGCATACTTACTGTCAGCAGTCGAGGCAAGGGCACTTCTTTGCCCAATAGGCCAGTTTCACCAAGAGGAAAGCAAGCTCCATATGGAATGTCTTTGGTGCTACCAGATACAGTCATGTCTCAAGTCAGCAGAATTCTAAATTGTGAAAGTATTTAAATGCCATATTCTGTAAGTTTTTGAGGTGTTTGAAGATCACCTAGCTATGTGAAATAAATCTTTGTACAAATATAATTGAAATATTAAAGATTTTCAAGCAGTTTTGAGATTATAAGAATATATATCTTTTTTGTTGGGATCCTAGACTTTAATGGCTAAACCATCTCTAACAAAGATGGTATAAGTGGAACATCAAACCAATCACAAAACCTTCTATCTATAATCTATCCTGCCTGCAAAGTGTGCTGAGGTAATGGAAGCATAGATCTTGTGGGAGTGGCCGACTAATACTGGCCTAATTTGAGGCCCATGCCTTGAGAGGGAGCCCATATGTGATAAACAGAAAACAAACCAATAAAATGATTGTAATGATATTCTATTATACTCAGAGATCAGTATCTTGCCCAATGTCATTAGAGAGACTTTCTCTGCCAGTTGATAAGAGCAGATTCAGAGACTCACAGTCAATCATTATGCAGAAAGAGAGCCCTAATTGGAGATCTCCATCAGTTCCTCCCCTTAGAGCTTGGGGTATACCACAGAAGAGGGAAAATAAGAATTTTAGGAAACAGAGAACACAGCCCACAGAATAAGCAGGGCTCATAGAAGTTCATAGAGACTGAACTGGCAATCACATAGCCTCCATGGGTCTGTGCTAGGTCCTCTTTACATGTCTTGTGGTTGTTAGTTTGGTTTTGGGGGGACTCTTAATAATGGGAGTAAGGGGTATCTTGGACTTTTTTATTTATTTATTAAAAATTACTTCCTCCTCCCCTCCTCCCATTTCCCTCCCCCTTCCCCCAGTCCCCCTCCCTCTCTAGTCCAAAGAGCAGTCAGGGTTCCCTGCCCTGTGGGAAGNCATGCTCCATCAGTCCCAGTCCAGCTGGCCTTGTTGAGCTCCCATTAGATCAGTATCTTGGACTTTTTCAACTGCTTTTTGAACCCTTTTTCCTCTACTGGGTTTCCTCTGCCATCCCTGATATGAAGGTTTGTTCCTAGTCTTACTGTAACTTGTTATTCCATATTTGATTTATATCCCTGGGAGGCCTGGTTCTTTCTGAAGGGAAGTGGAGAAGGAGTAGATCTGGGGAAGAGGTTAGGTGAAGCACTGCGAGGAGTGGAGGGAGGAAAACTAGTCAAGATGTATTGTAGAGAGAAGAATAAAAAAGAATATAGATCTGCATGCAGTTTCAAAACTAGAGAAGTCAACACAAAGTTGATATCTATATTACTGATAATGAAATTATGTATCAGTGCCATTCAGTATGATTTTTTATTAGCCATGTGGAAAGTGAGAAGCAAGTTACCAACAACCCCTTCACAAGGAAGATAAAAACCATTTGTGGAGTTGTCTCATGGTTTTTATGCTGAACTAAAGTTTCAATATATTCCCATTGAAGTAACCTTCATGAATAACAAGGTCTGGTTATTTTAGGACATGTAGAAAGCAAAGAAAAACAATTTTGTGATAGAATTGTTGAATGTCAAGTCAAAGTTAAAGATGAAAGACCTACATTAGCTCTTACAACCATTAGGTCTATGTATGGCAAAGAGAAGGTGAAAGAAGACACACAATAGCATGAACTAGATTCAATAAATGTTATTTGATAATATTTTTGAGAGCATTGTGCTGTATTTACAAACTGTGCATTTATCTCTGTATAACCTTATAGGTTTCTTGTCCCCTAGAATTCAAGGAATGTGGATTCTTGTGATTCCCAGGATTTTTCTAAAGGCACAAAGTTGAGAAATGCATTTTCTCTATCTATTTCCTCATCTGTTTAATAACACTTACTTCACAGAGTTGTCATAATACAGTCATTCTCAAAGTTTGGCAGAGACCAGGAGCAGGTTGATCTCCTAAGCCTGGGATGAAAGAAAATTCTTCAACCCCATTTTACTTTTACTGAGTACAAAACTTAAAGGATGTTACCCAGAAATACTTTCTTTAACAAGATCTTCCATTGATTTTTGTGCACATTAAAGTTTAAGAGACATTTGCACAATGAATCAGAAGCTTCAGTAATGTAAATACTATGGCACAGTGCCAGGTTGTCATACCATAGAACCATAGCAAAATAAGCATTTGTTCCTTCCCTTTTAAACTTCCAATCCTTCGCACCACCTCAGAATTGACCAAATACAACCCTGTGTATGTGCACTTTTATGTTTGCACAGACTTAGACATACTCCAATGGTAGCTATTTGGAATAATATACACGAGGGGAGACTAGTTTTCCAAAATTCAGTCCATTAAGAACTTGACCTGCTGGGTCTCATAGCATACAAAAGGGTAATGCCTACTACATTAGATACAAAGGCATGAAGATTGTCTGTTTAAGGTCTGTTTGGGCTACTTAATGAGTTCAAGGCTTGCCTGGGTAATTTAATGAAATCCTGTCTCAAAATAAAAATGTAAAAAAAGAGGTCTGAAACTGATTAGTAGTACATTTGTCTAGCATTTGAAAAACGGTAGTATCTATTGTACAAAACAAACAAACACGCACACACAAAACACAATTGTACATATACCTATAAAACATTATATGGTTCAATAGAACCAGTAATGTCATCATCTTCACAGAATGCCCAACTGATAACTGTAAGAAGTCCATCAGTAAGTATTTACCATGTACCCAACTTTGGTTTATAGAGAGAACACTGGAGATGACATTAGAAAAGTACAAAAGAAATCATTGTTTCTGTCAGAGAGCTTAGTAAAGAAAAAAAATGGTACTGCTTAAACTCCTACTTCAATTGGGACTGATGGGGCAGAACATCATTTTGGTGAAATAGACTCTAAGGATGCCATCATCTGGCAAGCTATCCCAAGGAAGAAGAAACAGAAAGTCTCACAGACCAAATTATGATTTTCAAATCATGTAATTTAGTTTATTTAAAATATTCAGTGAAAAGTAATGGGTTAAAACATTTGGCAGAGGATGTAAATTGAATGGAGAGAGAGAACTCTCTGAATCATAGATTACACAAGTTTATACAGCCTATTAAAGATGTAGTTAGAAAGATGAGAACAAAGAGAATAAATAAACTAGTGGCACTTTGGAACAACATAGTTTTGCTATCAGAGGGCCATGGAGACCATATGCCTAGCTATAGCTGTATTTTGCCAATAATCAGCTGAACAGTTGCCAGTATTATCTATGTTTCTCAAATAGGATATGCGTGACCAGAAAGGGAGTGTGTGGTGTGCAGCTACTATAAAATAATCATCAATTAACATGGACATTTGATTTGATGTGGTACTACTTTATCACTTCTTGCAGTCAAAATACATTTTGTTCAGAATATATGTTCTACTTATCTTATAGCTCATATGTCCAAAAAATCCATTGCTACTCCTTTTCTATTATCATTTATTTTTCATTTTCCATATGCTTGGAAATTGATACTCTTAATAATGAAACAAGCATATATTTCAAGTATTATGTAGAAGATTCTGTGTTTTTTTTCTATTAATTTTTAATTTTTCAATTTTTTATCTTCATCCCCCTCCTTTTTCACCCCCACCTCCTTTTCTTCCTTATTTTGCTTTTGTGTGACAGGATCTCATGTAGCCCAAATTGGCCTCAAAGTCACTATTTAGCTAAGGGTGAATTTGAATTACTGATACCCCTGCCTCAATTCCCAGGTGTTGATATTGCAGTCATATGCCAGCATGACCACCCTTAATAGTCTGCAATAGAAAATAGATTAAATGCACAGAACAACTTTGAAATAACACAAAATGGTATATAGTCAATCAACGGTCTGATGGTATGAAAATATATGCTCTAGGGATTCCAGTTATGAAAGCTAGATTTATTTAGTGAAGAGTTTATGAAAGAGTCATTACTCCATCAGGCTATAAAGAAAGAAAGAGATTCTACTTGAAAGAAAATAGGGCATGAACACTATTAGAGGAGCAGGATGAAAAGGTCTAGGAAAATCTTTTGATTACTGATGGAAGGGAGGTTCGTATTTGTGTACGAGCGATGTTGTCAATTAGGAGAAAGTAGAAATAATAGAAGGATAAGGATGGATTATCCCAAAAAGTCACACCTCATCTTCTAATCCATGACCCTCAAAATACACTCCCTTCTATTAGCAAGTATTGGAGTGAATTTTTTATTTTGATAGTGTTGTTCGACATATTTGCTGCTACTTCCTATTTAGGACGCTCTAATCACACCTATCTAATGGCTAGTGACATTGGCTGATAGTGATATGCCTTGCTTTTGAAAGAGTGTTTAAGAATCATAACGTGATTCTGACATATGTATCCCTCAGGAAATGTTGTATTAGGGAACAATCTCTTCAGCTTTGATTCTGGAAGTAAAACAATCTGCAGATTATATCCTATAACCAATCCAATCTGGACAAGAATCACAGATGAGGAGTAAGTTTTCTATTATACACCAGTGAGGTTTGTAGACTTGCTGTTTCCACACCATTACTTGGCTTCCCCAGCCTCTAGGCACTATTATTTTAGATGAGCCATCACTGTAATAAGACCAGAATTTCTAAAGACTTTTGTCTTTAGAATGGTATGAAAAAACAAGTACTTTATGTTTTTCTGTTATATGAAGGTCTATACGTAAAACATTTGAACTAATAAGATAGGCTGGCAAGATCACTGAGCACAAACAGATTTTTTAAAGTAATAGATTTTTCTATGTTATAAATGTTATAAAAGGGGTTTTAATCATTTTCTCTATCTCTCTCTTGCTCTGTGTGTGTGTCTGTGTGTTTTGTGTGTGTGTGTGTGTGTGCATGCTCACATACACAAGCCATGGCACCCTTCCATTTGAAGGTCAAGGTTCAGCCTACAGGTATCAGTTCTTTCCTGCCATCATGTATATCCCAGAGAATCAAACTCAGGTCATTAGGTTTGGCAGCAAGCACTTTACTCTTTGAGTCATCTTGTCAGCCCATGTGCAATACTTCTTTTAAAAGTTATTTAAATTATTTCCTTTATTTTTGTGATTATAATATAATTACAAAATTTCTCTCTTGCCTTTTCTCCCTCCAAGCCCTCCCATCATATACCCCTCCCTGTTTCTTTCAAATCATGACCTCTTGTTTTATTTATTTTTGTAATTAAATTAAATATGAGCACATATCTATAACCTAGTGATTCCATCTCTTAAAACATTTACTTGAAAACTTCGTGCAAATATACTAGGAAACCAAAACAATGTCAAATACTTAATAGCAGAATAGTTAAGACACTGTGCTAGTGACAAAAGGATTCCTACATTTTAGCAAAGGGGAGACTGTAAAAATGACCATAAACTTACAAAAAGATACTGAGCCTTATTACCATTGTGGTAAATGCAACTTTAATACACGGGTTATTATTTTGTGCACATCACATTGGCAAAATTCAAAAATCAGATAATAATAGCAAGGGTTGAGAAGAACTAAAAACAATGTATGCATCTGTGCCCAGTTGGCAGAAGTTTGTTGATTTTAGGAGAGGAAAGTTGAACCTGTGTATATCTGTATCACAGTAATTTCATCTCTAAGAATATACACTTGAGAACTTCTTGTATCTATGCCAGGAAACAAAAAGAAATGCTCACAGTGGTCTTGAACAGAAAAATAAAATAAAGTAGAGACTGGGACATAGTCACATAACAGAATGTTAGAAAGCAATGCACACAATTTACTGCCTCAGGTATCAACTTTACAAAAGGGTAAAATATAGGGTTCAAAGGAACCCCTAAACTTAATCCTACTGCTTAAACGTAACTTTGTATCCCTTGTTCAGTATCTCCAGATTCTGGCCTCCCTCCCAACTCTCCCTGGGTAACCACCCTCTCCCGTGAGAGGAACATGAGCATGGTGTCTATAGTTGGCAGAATAGATTTTTCAAACAGCTAGTAAAGAGGATTTTGAGTGTTCTGCTACAAAGAAATGAAAAACGTGCAAGGTTAGTCGAATGTGATGGTACCTGCCTGTAATCTCAACACTCAGGAAGCAGCAGCAGGGAGATCAGGATTTCAAGGACATCCTGGGTACAGAGCAGGACATCATTTCAGAAAACAACAGCAACAAAATGAATGAAGTGATGCCTTGATATTACAACACAGTATATCCATATATCAAAATATACTTTACCTCATAAGTGTGTGACATTATTATATGACAACGACAAAAAAAAAGTTCAGGGAGAGGGTCAGCTCTCCAAAAATGTATAGAGTTTGAATCCAATCTTCTCACATTCTTATTAGGAAAATTTAAATGTTTAGCAATATATTCGCATGTCATTAAAAAGTAAACCTTGCTATCAATATAATGGCTCCCTCAATCAAGAGATCTCTTTTCTTACTCTCCCTCTCTGTCCTTCCCCTATCTCAGCCATACAGTTTCCTTATGTTCTCCTCCCCTCTTCCCTTCTCCTTCGCCCCTCCCCTCCAACCCTCCCTTTTCCCCCTCCTTGTTGTTGTAAGGAAGGCTGCTTGTTCAGCCAGGCCACCCAGAACCGAAATAACCACACAGAAACCATATTAATTAAATCACTGCCTAGCCAATTGCTTAAGTGTATTGCTAGCTAGCTCTTACATCTAGAATTAACCCATNNTTTATTAACCAATGATGTTCACAGCATACACACGGGAATCCCACATCACCCCATGCTCCAAATTTTCTCAGATCTTGTCTATTTTCCCTTCTCAGGAGGGATCCATCTCTCTTCGGGTTTTCCTTGTTATCTAGTTTCTCTGGGGTCACTGACTATAAGCTAGTTATTCTTTGCTTTACATCTAATATCCTCTTTTGAGTGAGTACATACCATGTTTGTCTTTCTGGGTCTGAGTTACCTCACTCACGATGGTTTTTTTTGTTTCCATCCATTTGCATGCAAATTTTAAAATGTCGTGTTTTTTTTCCACTGAGTAGCACTCCATTGTGTAAATGTACCACATTTTCTTTATTCATTCTTTGGTTGAAGGGCATCTAGGTTGTTTCCATATTCTGGCTATTATGAATAATGCTGCTATAAATATAGTTGAGCAAATGTACTTGTGGTATGAGTATGCATCCTTTGGGTATATGCCCAAAAGTGGTATTGCTGGGTCTAGAGGTAGATTGGTTCCGAATTTTTTGAGAACCTGCCATAGCAATTTTCAAAGTGGCTGTACAAGTTTGCACTCCTATCAGCAATGGAGAAGTGTTCCCCTTACTCTGCATCCTCTCCAGCATAAGCTATCATTGGTGTTTTTGATTTTAGCCATTCTGAATGGTATAAGATGGAATCTCAGAGTCATTTTGATTTGCATTTCCCTGATGATGAATAAGGATGTTGAGCAATTCTTTCAGTGTCTTTAAGTCATTTGAATCTCTTCTGTTGAGAATTCTCTGTTTAGATCTGTAAATCATTTTTTAATTAGATTATTTGGTATGTTGATGTCTAGTTTCTTGAGCTCTTTATATATTTTGGATATTAGTTCTCTGTCTGAATTGGGGTTGGTGAAGATCTTTTCCCATTCAGTTGACTGCTGTTTTGTCTTATTGACTGCGTCCTTTGCCTTATAGAACACGGGAAATTCCCAGGAATCTGCAAGGATGACCCAAGTTAAGACCCTAAGCAATAGTGGAGAGGGTTCCTGAACTGGCTTACCCCTCTAATCAGATTTATGACTATCTTAATTGTCATCATAGAACCTTCATCCAGCAACTGATGGAACCAGATGTAGAGATCCACAGCTAAGCACTGGGTTGAGCTCCCAGAGTCCAGCTGAAGAGAGGTAGAAGTGATAATATGAGCAAAGGGGTCAAGACAATGATGGGGACACCCATAGAAACAGTTTACCTGAGCTACTGGGAGCTCACTGACTGGAATGACCGTGGGAGAATGTATATAGACCAAAACTAGACCCTCTGAATGTGGGTGACAGTTGTATAGCTGGGGCAGTTTATGTGGTCTCTGGCAGTGGGACCAGGATTTATTCAAGCACTAGCTTGAACTGGATTTTTTGAGCACATTCTCTTTGGAGAGATACCTTGCTCGGCCTAGATAAAAGATGGAGGGCCTTGGTCCTGCCTCAAAGTGATATGCCAGACTTTGTTGACTCCCCATGGGAGGCCTCACCTTCTCTAAGTAGTGGATTGGGGGCAAGGTGGGGGAAAGCTGGAGAGAGTGGGTAGATGAAAGAGAGAGGTAACTGGGATTAGTACATAAAATAAAAAGGATTTCTTTAAAAAACAATTAAAAAATATCAAAAAAGATAAAAAAGAAAGTAAACCTTATGAATGTTAATACACAATATCAAAACCAAATCCAGGACAATCTCACCAATAGGTTTAGAGAGAATCCAGGGAATGGAGAGTACTGGTAATGTCTTTTGCTGAAAATAGGTGTTAGTCCCTGTAACGTGCCTGCTACTTTTCAAATGCAATGTATACAATTTATAGCCTTTGTGTCTATAGCATATTTATAAACAGATTTTTTTGTTATTTCTTTGAAAATCTGTTAAGGAAGGGTTGCTTGTCCGTCCCGGCCACCCGGCCATGAAATAACCACTCAGAAAACCACATTATTTGCAATATTGTTTGGCCAATAGCATAAGTGTATTTCTGGCTAAACTCATATCCTAAACTAACCCATCTCTATTATTCTGTATATTGCCACATGGCTGTGGCTTACCAGTTAAAGTTTCAGCACATCTGTCTCCAGCAGTGGCTCCATGGCTTCTCCCTGACTCCGTCCTTCTCTCTCCCAGCATTTAGCCTAGCTTTCCATGCCTAATCTGTGCATCACTAAAAGGCAGATCCATGGCTTCTCCTAACTTTGCTTTTCTCCTCCCACGTTACAGGCCAAGCCAGTTTTCTTTATTCATTAACCAATAAAATCAACACATAGACAGAAGGACCTCCCACACCAAAAATCTTGTAAAAAGTGTGTTGATTATCCTCATCACCCCACACATTCAAGATACATCCCCTCTTACCCACTCAAATTTGTGTTCTCTTTATTGAAAAGCCCATCAAATCCGATTTATGCTGCTCACATATTCTTAGATGTCTATATTTCCACTGAAGCATTTCAACTCAGTAAGGGCTACACTTTGAAAGAACACAGAATGTCTGTCTCCAAGAACCTGCCAATTGCTGATATTTCTTTTGCTATGGGTGGAACTCCAAGCTCACCCCCTCTCACCATGCTTCGATTTGGTGTGACTTAAACTTGCATAGACCTTATGCATGCTGTCATAACTGCTGTCCCTTCATATGCACATTGGCCCTAGTGTGTTCAGAAGATACTGTTTTCTTGTAGTCCTCTACCACATCTAGTTCTTACATTATTTCCACTCCTTATTCCGCAACGATCCCTGACCCTTGCATGTGAGTAGCTATGTTAATCACTATTGCCTGTAAATAGATGCTTCTCTGGTGCATCTTGAGTAACGAGAGAGAGACCTATGGGTATAAGACAGAAACCTACAATTCAATTTATTGCTATGTCCATTTAGCAGAATAATTATAGTAAGTTCTCCCCCAATGATTATGATCCAGTCTAGTCATAGGTTCTTGACTTGAACATGAAGAAATGAAGGTAATATTGACCTAGGTTTTATACCTAATGGTCAAATAGCCTTTAATGAGGGGGGATAACTCTGTGAAAAATACCATAATAAAATCTATTATTCTGTATGTACATTTAAAAAGGTTAATTCACATTTACTTATTTATTATGGTAGGGATAGAGCAGGAACACATGCCATGCCATAGGTGTGGAGGTAGAAGAGAACATTTGGATGTCAAATCTCTCTTACATCATGTGGGTTTCTGGGATCCAATTCAGGTCGCCAGCTTGGTGGAAAGTACCTTTACCAGCTTAGCCCTAGCCTCCAAAATAAATTATAAAAATGGCATAGACATGTGTCTCTGTAAGAACCTGTATGAAATTCTATATAAACCTATTCTACTAACACATATGAATTATAAAGCAGAAAATCAATTATTTTGGGTTTCCATTTTTAAAAATTTTAAGCATTTAAAAAATATTTGTTAATATTTATGTGTATTGGAGTTTTACCTGTTTGTATTGTCTGTATTTGCAGTGCCCACAAAGGCCAGAAGATGACATTGGATCCCCTTCAGTGGTAGTTACAAAAGCTTGAGAACTGCAATGATGGTGCAAGCAACTGAACATGGGACCTCTAGAAAAGCAGTCAGTGCTCTAAAACACTGAGCCATCTCTCAAGAGCCTGTTTTTAACTTTTCTGAGACAGGGTCTCATTATGTATCTCTGACTGGCCTGGTACTTGCTATGTATGTCAGGTTGGCTTTGAACTCGCTGATACCTACCTGCCTCTGCTTCCAAAGTGCTGTAATTAAAGGTGTGTGCCACCAAGTCAGTAAAACCAGACATTTTAAAATGCAGAAGGTAAAAACAATACAATTTTTGTTTTGTTCATGAATAAACAAAGACTCTTCAATTATTGAATTGTAGCAGTTTGACTACATGTTTTGAATGCTCAGCCTTTAATATCTTGATAAACATTATGATTTTATAGTTATTATTAACTAATAAACACCCAAAGTAGTGTATAGTCTTAACAAAAGTGGGTACTTATTAAATTATCAGGTAGTTTTCTTTACTACTTTCAATTTTGTTTTATTAATTCCCATTAACTTTAACATTATCACTATTTTTCCCATGAAATGTAGCTGATGAAAACCTAGTTGTATATGTAGGAGGAACATCGTAGCCTTTGTTCACTTATATTGGTCTTGGTATTTTCATCTGTCAGACGTTTCTTTGTCAGTTCTTGAGGTCCTTATCAGGTTTTCAAAGCTCATTTAAATTTAATTTAATTGACAGTTCTTCTCAACTAGGTCCACAAATGTGTAATTTTTACATAATTTTCTATTATGCATCTCTCTGATATATAAGGGTTTAAAATAATACATTTACTATTATTATTACTCTGTATTAAAATTGTGATTCAGGAATTTTGGATGAGATACTGTGGGAACAACTCATTTCTATTGTTCATTATTTAGAACTATGACTTGGATGACATGGTCTGGATGATGGAGCCATGACATAGATCAAGTCACTTTTCCACTCAACCTTCATGCTGGCTAGCTTAGATTTCCTCACAGCATGGTTGTCCCAAAGTTCTAAAAGAGCTATATAAAAGTTGTTAGCATCATTTTTTAAAAAAATTATAAATTGGGCATCTCCATTAAATCCTTTCCCGCAGATCTCATGGAATCCTGGGGAATAGGAATCAGAAAGATTTTAAGAGACAGACGGAATGGAAGACATAGGAAAACATAGTCCTGGGAAGGAGTTAAGCAAGGTGCACATGAGCTCCCAGTGACTGAAGCAGCAAGCTCAAACCCTGCATGGGTCTACACCAGTTCCTCTGAATATAGACTACAGCTATTAGCTTAGTATTTTTGTGGGACTCCTGACTGTGAGAACGAATGTGTCTCTGACTCTTCTGTCTGCTCTTGAGAATCTTTGCCTCTTGTTTGGTCGATGTGTCCAATTTCAATATGATAGCTTTTGTTTTTATCATATGTTTTTATTTTGTCATGTTTGATTGTTATCTGATGTAGGAGGGTCATCTGTCTATGTGTTACTTTCATTGGATAATAAAGAA